>LR812521.1:50393998-50692902 GCA_903798195.1 Danio kyathit | reverse complement strand
ATCAACATTAGTAAATTTACACTATTTAAATGTTTCTGATGGTCCAGGATTATCATTAGTGAATTTACACTGTATTTAATTCTTTATGATGGTTATGTATATGTATGGAGTGTATCATGTGTGCATATGTATGGAGTGTATCCTGTGTGCATATGTATGGAGTGCATCATGTCCTTTCGTTTGAATGGGACCATGAATTCCCTGTAGGTCAGTGGTTAGATGATTCACCTTTCACGCCAGAGACCCGGGTTCTATCCCAGACCCTGACATGTGTATATGTATAGATAGTATCATGTGTTTGTATAAGTATGGAGAGTGTGTATATGTATAGATTGTATATCTATAGAGTGTATCGTGTTTATATGTATAGAGTGTATCATGTGTGCATATGTATAGAGTGTATCGTGTTTATATGTATAGAGTGTATCAAGTGTGCATATGTATAGATTGTATATCTATAGAGTGTATCATGTGTGTATTTCTATAGAGTGCATATGTATAGAGTGTATCGTGTTTATATGTATAGATGTATCATGTGTGCATATGTATAGAGTGTATATCTATAGAGTGTATCATGTTTATATGTATAGAGTGTATCATGTGTGGAGTGTATCTTGTGTGGTTATGTATGGAGTGCATCATGTCCTTTCGTTTGTAATGGGACCATCAATTCCCTGTAGGTCACCTGACTCACCTTTCACGCCAGATACCCAGGTTATATCCCAGACCCTGACATGTGTGTATATGTATGGGGAGTATAGAGTGTTTCATGTGTGTGTATATGTATGGAGTGTATCTTGTGTGCATATGTATGGAGTGTATATCTATGAGTGTATCATGTGTATATGTATAGAGTGTATCATATATGTGTGTGTATATAAGTGAAGTGCATATATATAGAGTGTATCATGTGTGTATATGTATAGAATGTATCATGTGTGTATTTCTATAGAGTGAATCATGTGTGCATATGTATGGAGTGTATCATGTGTGCATATGTATAGAGTGTATCATGTGTGCATATGTATAGAGTGTATCATGTGTGTATATGTATAGAGTGTATATCTATAGAGTGTATCATGTGTGTGTGTATATCTATGGAGTGTATCATGTGTGCATGTGTATAGAGTGTATCATGTTTCTGTATAAGTATGGACGGTATCATGTGTGTATATCTATAGAGTGTATCATGTGTGTGTATATGTATGGAGTGCATATGTATGGATTTAATTGTATGGAGTGCATCATGTGTGTATATTTATAGAGTGTATATGTATGGAGTGTATCATTTGTGTATATCTATAGAGTGTATCATGTGTGTATATGTATAGATTGTATATTGTGTGTATATGTATGGAGTGTATCTTGTGTGCATATGTATGGAGTGTATCCTGTGTGCATATGTATAGAATGTATATGTATGGAGTGTATCATGTGTCCATATGTATGGAGTGTATCCTGTGTGCATTTGTATGGAGTGCATCATGTCCTTTTGTTTGTATGGGACCATCAATTCCCTGTAGGTCAGTGGTTAGATGACTCACCTTTCACGCCAGAGACCCGGGTTCTATCCCAGACCCTAACATGTGTATATGTATAGATTTTATCATGTGTTTGATAAGTATGGAGAGTGTGTGTATGTATGGAGTGTATCATGTTTGTATATGTATAGATTGTATCGTGTGTGTATAAGCATGGAGAGTGTCATGTGTGTATATGTATGGAGTGTATCTTGTGTGCATATGTATGGAGTGTATATCTATAGAGTATATATGTGTGTGTGTGTGTGTATATAAATGGTGTGTATATGTATAGAACGTATCGTGTGTGTATATGGTGTGCATCATGTGTGTATTTCTATAGAGTGAATCATGTGTGCATATGTATAGAGTGTATCATGTGTGCATATGCATAGAGTGTATCATGTGTGTGTATATCTATAGAGTGTATCATGTTTGTGTATATCTATAGAGTGAATCATGTGTGCATATGCATGGAGAGTGTATCATGTGTGACCCTGACATATGTGTATATGTATGGGGTGTATCATGTATATGTATAGAATGTATCATGTGTGTGTATATGTATGGAATGTATCATGTGTGTGTATATGTATGGAGTGTATATGGTGTGCATCATGTGTGTATTTCTATAGAGTGAATCATGTGTGCATATGTATAGAGTGTATCATGTGTGTATATGTATGGAGTGTATATCTATAGAGTGTATCATGTGTGTGTATATGTATAGAGTGTATCATGTGTGCATATGTATGGATTTAATTGTGTGTATATGTATGGAGTGCATCATGTCCTTTCATTTGTATGGGACCATTTCGTTTGTATGGGAGCATCAATTCCCTGTAGCTCAGTGGTTAGGTGACTCACCTTTCATGCCAGAGACCCTGGTTCTATCCCAGACCCTGATATGTGTGTATATTTATGGAGTGTATATGTATGGAGTGTATCGTGTGTGTATATCTATAGAGTGTATCATGTGTGTATAAGTATAGATTGTATCATGTGTGCATATGTATGGAGTGTATATGTAAGGAGTGTATCATATGTGAATATGTATAGATTGTATAATGTGTTTGTATACAGTAAGTATGGAGAGTGTATCATGTTTGTATATGTATAGATTGTATCATGTGTGTGTGTGTGTGTATATGTATGGGGTGTGTATCATGTGTGTGTATATGTATGGAGTGTATCATGTGTGTATATGTATAGAGTGTATATCTATAGAGTGTATCATGTGCATATCTATAGAGTGTTTTGTGTGCATATGTATAGAGTGTATCATGTGTGTATATGTAAGGAGTGTCTCATGT
Organism: Danio kyathit; assembly: GCA_903798195.1. NCBI lineage: Eukaryota > Metazoa > Chordata > Actinopteri > Cypriniformes > Danionidae > Danio > Danio kyathit. The sequence continues at coordinate 50,690,069 of LR812521.1, read as the reverse complement.
GTGTTTATATGTATAGAGTGTCTCATGTGTGCATGTGTATGGAGTATATCATGTGTGCATATGTATGGAGTGTATCATGTGTGCATATGTTTGGAGTGTATCATGTGTGCATATGTATGGATTGAATTGTGTGTGTATGTATGGAGTGCATCATGTCCTTTCGTTTGTATGGGACCATCAATTCCCTGTAGCTTAGTAGTTACCTTCTCACCTTTCATGACAGAGACCCGGGTTTAATCCCAGACCCTGACATGTGTCTATATTTATAGAGTGTTTATGTATGGAGTGTATCATGTGTGTATATGTATAGAGTGTATCATGTGCATATCTATAGAGTGTATTGTGTGTATATGTATAGAGTGTATCATGTGTGTTAATATGTTTGGAGTGTCTCATGTGTGTATATGTATAGAGTGTATCATGTGTGCATATGTATAGAGTGTATATCTATAGAGTGTATATGTATGGAGTGTATCATGTGTGCATATATTTGGATTTAATTGTGTGTATATATATGAGTGTGTGTGTGGATGTTTCCCAGAGATGGGTTGCAGCTGGAAGGGCATCCGGATAAGTTGGCGGTTCATTCCGCTGTGGCGACCCCGGATTAATAAAGGGACTAAGCCGAAAAGAAAATGAATGAATGAATGAATGTGTTACCATAGCAACTAGAGTATTACCACAACAGATTACTTTATTTATTAAGACTTTATTTTAGTTGCCATGATAAAATGGGATTGATAGTGACATTTATGTTAAAAGTGAATAGTAGAGTGCATGGGACTATAAATTTCCTGTAGCTCAGTGGTTAGGTGAATCACCTTTCACACCAGAGACCCGGGTTCTATCCCAGACCCTGACATGCGTGTATATGTATGGAGTGTATCGTGTGTGTATATGTATAGAGTGTGTGTATATGTATGGAATGTATCTTGTGTGCATATGTATGGAGTGTATATCTATAGAGTGTATCATGTGTATATGTATAGAATGTATCATATGTGTGTGTATATCTATAGAGTGTTTCATGTGTGCATATGTATAGAGTGTATCATGTGTCTATATATCTATAGAGTGTGTTGTGTGTATATGTATGGAGTGTATCTTGTGTGCATATGTATAGAATGTATCATGTGTGTATATAAATGGAGTGTATCATGTGTGTGCATATGTATCGAGTGTATCGTGTGTGTGTTTATGTATGGAGTGTATCGTGTGTGTATATGTATGTAGTGTATCATGTGTGTATATCTATAGAGCGTATCATGTGAGCATATGTATAGAGTGTATCACGTGTGTGTAAATGTATGGAGTGTATCATGTGTGTATATGTATAGAGTGTATATCTATAGAGTATATCATGTGCATATCTACAGAGTTTATTGTGTGTATATGTATAGAGTGTATCATGTGTGTGTGTATGTATGGAGTGTATCATGTGTGTTTATATGTATGGAGTGTCTCATGTGTGTATATGTATGGAGTGTATCGTGTGTGTTTATGTATGGAGTGTATCGTGTGTGCATATGTATAGAGTGTATATCTCTAGAGTGTATAGAGTGTATCACATGTGTGTAAATGTATGGTGTATCATGTGTGTATATGTATAGAGTGTATATCTATAGAGTGTATCATGTGCATATCTATAGAGTGTATTGTGTGTGTATATGTATGGAGTGTCTCATGTGTGTTTATATGTATGGAGTGTCTCATGTGTGCATGTGTATGGAGTATATCATGTGTGCATATGTATAGAGTGTATATCTGTAGAGTGTATCGTGTGTATATGTATAGAGTGTATATGTATGGAGTGTATCATGTGTGCATATGTAGAGTGTATATGTATAGAGTGTATCATGTGTGCCTATGTATGGAGTGTATCATGTGTGTGCATATGTATGGAGTTTATAGTGTGTATAGAGTATGTATGGAGTGCATCATGTCCTTTCGTTTGTATGGGACTATAAATTCCCTGTAGCTCAGTGGTTAGGTGAATCACCTTTCACACCAGAGACCGGGGTTCTATCCCAGACCCTGATATGTGTGTGTGTATGTATGGAGTATATCATGTGTGCATATGTATAGAATGTATTATGTGTGTGTATATGTATGGAGTGTATCATGTGTGCATATGTATAGAATGTATTATGTGTGTGTATATGTATGGAGTGTATCATGTGTGCATATGTATGGAGTGTATATGGATAGAATGTATCATATATGTGTGTGTGTATATCTATAGAGTGTATCATGTGTGCATATGTATAGAGTGTATCATGTGTCTGTATATCTATAGAGTGTATATGTATGGAGTGTATCTTGTGTGTATATAAATGGAGTGTATCATGTGTGTGCATATGTATAGAGTGTATTTCTATAGAGTGTATTGTGTGTATATGTATAGAGTGTATCGTGTGTGTTTATGTATGAGTGTATCATGTGTATATGTATGGAGTGTATCATATGTGTATATCTATAGAGCGAATCATGTGAGCATATGTATAGAGTGTATATCTATAGAGTGTATAGAGTGTATCACGTGTGTGTAAATGTATGGAGTGTATCGTGTGTATATGTATAGAGTGTATAGCTATAGAGTATATCATGTGCATATCTATAGAGTGTATTGTGTGTATATGTATAGAGTGTATCATGTGTGTGTATATGTATGGAGTGTATCATGTGTGCATATGTATAGAGTGTATATCTATAGAGTGTATCGTGTGTTTATGTATAGAGTGTATATGTATAGAGTGTATCATGTGTGCATATGTATAGAGTGTATATCTATAGAGTGTATCGTGTGTATATGTAGAGTGTATATCTATAGAGTGTATCATGTGTGCATATGTATGGAGTGTATCATGTGTGTGCATATGTATGGAGTGTATTGTTTGTATACAGTATGTATGGAGTGCATCATATCCGTTCGTTTGTATGGGACTATAAGTTCCCTGTAGCTCAGTGGTTAGGTGAATTACCTTTCACACCAGAGACCTGGGTTCTATCCCAGACCCTGACATGTGTGTATATTGAAGGGCCTGGATTTCTACCATCCCATCCCAACCTTCTCATCGTGGATGATTATCCTTTCCTCATCATCATATTTCTCATTATTTTCATTAAAGATAATTAATTGATTATTTGAATGAGTATTTAACTTTGCAGTGATTTTAACTAATGAATAAGTTGAACAGATTGCCTTGTGTAAGAATGTGCAGTGTCCTTGTCTCTTTCTTTGTCTGTTTATTTTAACTCTGTTTCCAGGAGACACACAAAACCAGGTCATAGGTCAGGAGACCTCTCTCTCTCTCTCTCTCTCTCTCTTTTTGGAGCAGGACTACGGATGCTGGGGGGAGAGAACACCTGTTCTTCTTTATTGTCATGAAATTATATACAGTAATTTAACTATTGTTGTTGTTTATTCTTGTTAAAAGTAATTTCTTTTATGCTAAATAGACTGTGTGTGTCGAGGATATTGTAGCTGAATGTTTATTAAACCCGGCTCGAGCTAGTTCGATAAGCCAGCTGGAAGTACAAGAGTCAACCTTGAGTTGCCATAACAGATTGTCGCTTGCGTATATGAATGTCTCCATGGTTCAGCTTTTCAACAGGTCGGAGATCAGCTCCTAATAGTTAGGGTCGAATTGACCCCCAAAGAACCATGTCGCCATCCATATCTGGAGTCTAAGGATAATTGACGTACACATTTAGACTATCCATATCTGGAATCAAGATACAATTCTTCCTTGACTCACACATTTAGAATTGTCTATTTCTGCTCTAACCAATGAGAATTGTTTACCTGGATCCCACCTTTTCTGGACTTGTGCAAAGACTATAATTGCTGCATTGTTGTATTGTAAGGCAGAGCGGCCTAGGAACTCATTGCGAGTGTTGAAGCTGGCTTCTGCTGATGAAACTGCAAACTATCTTCAGTAAACTTTATTTATTTATTTAAATCTCTGACTCCGGCTCTTCTTCATCTGACAGACTGGTCATTCTTTGGGTTAAAACTGTAAATACCCCTAACAGTTTTTGGTGGAGAATGCGCGGGCAGTTGTCTACTGGTGACATCTTTGATCAATCAACAAAAAGAAAGGTAAGAAAAAAAATAAATAATTTAAAGTATATTATAGACTAGGGATTGTCTGTGAAGTAGTGGTTAGTAACGGAACGCTGTGGGTTTTCTCATTCAGACGTGAATGAAAGGCACCAGTGGATTCACAAAAATTTGTGGTAAATTTGCGTGTAAATCCCGTGGTAGAAAGCTGGTGCGTTTTACGGTACACCAATAATGATACTGATACGTATAACAGTAATGGAAAGGTGTACCTACTCCACCCAGAGTTAAGTACTCCGTAATGGGTGTGTAAGAGGTTTTGAAGACATTCTCGGGGATAAAACTTGGACTGGTTTTTGTATTTAGTAGTGACTAAATTAACTCCGAGAGTGTTATAAGTTCCACCACTGCTATCTTTCTGCTTCACAGACCAGGGCATGCCCGATTTTTAAGAATAGTGTAGGTCAGTTTATTAGGGAAAGAAATAATTGAACAAAAATAACATTATAAAGAGATCCATTAGATAGTAGTGGCCACAAAAGTCAGATAAGATACCTAGAAATATCAGGGCGAGGTTGATTGATCAATGATGCACCAGGAGCAATCCCGAGGAAAATATGACCCTAACTGGATTGGACCGTCTGGACAGTTTGCACCTCTTGGGGATGGTTTGCAGATTCATCAAGCAGAAGCCAAGCGCTGTTGGTAAGATTGCCCTCTCAATTTCTTGTTGCTTTTGGTATTGAACTCTAATATAAAATAACTGAGAAATTAAGTAGCTTGCTCAGTCTCCATAAGAATTATGAAATAGAAGAGAACAGAATGCAGTAAATAGCTCAGCTAAGCTCTCAGGCTAAAATGATTTTAGAACTGATTTCAAGAAAAATTATTCTTTCTTTGGCATTTGATTGCAATTGAAAAGCTAAAATCTAAATATTGAGTGTCTAGTAGCAAAAACCACAAGCACAGAAATGACAGTGACATTTAATGAGAATTAAGAATAGTTTATGTTGTGTCTTAGAAGATAAGATTCTGTGTGACTGCTCTGTTATCTTAGCTCTCACCATGACTGGTTTTGGCTGTGAAAGTAACAGAGACATGTCAGAATCAAAATGTGCCATGTAAGTCTGTGCAAACAAGCAGCTACATGGTTGGATTTATATATTTTTAATAATAAAAAGTAACATAAATGGGGGTCTCAAATATTAATTTGATGGATGTAGTTAACCCCTGAAAGATCTAAAACTATTGTTGACTGTAAAAGCATTAAGTTTGAAAATGCATGTCAATTCTGTTTTATAGGTTTTAGGACGAGCTTGAGTAAAAAGATTTTTCAATGAAATTATGTTATTGAGTTTAATGTTGTGTTTAATGTATGTTTAAAATGAGTAAACATGCATTAACCATTCTGGATTCATCAGAACTCTCTGTCTCTCATTCGAAGTTAGCTAAGAGCTGCTATCTGCCTGTTCCATAACAATTGATAAGCACAGTGTTCAGTTGGAAATCACAAAGACTATTTTGTGAAAGAAATGCTAGAATGAATACAGAAATTCTACATGTCAGTGTTTATGCACTAATAGAGGTATTAGTATTAAACATTAAATTTAACAAATAAGAGATTATAAAATGCTTTTGTTTTCCCAGTGATGGGTTGCGGCTGGAAGGGCATCTGCTGCGTAAAAATGTGCTGGATAGGTTGGTGGTTCATTCCGCTGTGGCGACCCCAGATTAATAAAGGGGCTAAGCGAAATGAAAATGAATGAAAATGCTTTTGTTAAAGCATCTTTAAAACACTAATATACCCCCTGAGCTATAGAGATAATTAATTTGAACAGTTGCTATTACTGTTTGGAAATTTCTTGTCTTGTCTTCAGTGGTGTATTATTGTTTGTAACTTTTGTCTTATCTTTAGTCTTCACCATCAAATACAGGGCCCGGTGGCTACTGAGGTAGCAGACCCTGACACTGAATGGATTAGGGTGATATCTAAACTCCTTGAGTAATCTCAGCTTGATGTTCAGTTGATTTAAGTGTTTGATTAACCTGTCTCAATGTTTGAATTCTAGTAGGTAGTCTCAATGGCTTTCATGGTTCTTGAATGCACTTTCCCAAGTTGCAGAAAATACTGGATCAAGGAGGAAGCCTGCACAGGAGCTGCAGTGTGAGTGGCAGTTGACCAGTGGGCACGAAGGGGGGTACCCTAAGACGGGTAAGATTTTCCCTTGGCCAGAGTTGGAAAACAACCTAAGACATGGGACCCCTCGTAACCCCTGGGGCATCTACCCAAAAAGGGGGGTGTTTAATGTGAAAGATGGTGCTGGACTGGGGTGATGTTCTTTCGGCCAAAGGCATCCTTAGAGGGGAACTGTTATAAGTTACAGTAGTCTGCCTCAGTGGCCCCGTCCAGACCTGGTCACGAGAATCCTGCCTTTATTGAGGACATGTCTGTCCTTGTGACAAGCATCAACGGACTATGCCAGGGTATGATGCCCTGAAGAAGATGATTGGTAAAAAGTTAATGGCAATGGGCTTTCAAGAACCATTGGAGACAGTAAAGTTTTTTTTTTTTTAAGATCTTACCAATATCAATGTGGTTGGCTGCTTTAAAGCACTGGATATATAAGGTCTAAATTTTAAAGAATGATGAATTCCTGAATGTGAGGCTGAGATGATTTTTAACTGATATGTCTGATTTTTATAGTATTTTACTGATGCAGGTCCTTGTGCGTGGCAAAGGACATTTTTGAGATGGTGCTGGCTAAAGATAAAGACTGCCTTTGAGATGGTTTGGATAACACAGCTGAAGGGAATTAAGCAGTTAAGGTAAAATAATTACAAGAAATTCTCTTAGTCTTTAAATAGTTCCAACTGAGTTTTGAAAGATAAAAACTTTTGACATTTGGAACATTGGAGAATGATTAAAGATTCTGTATTGTAATAATTTTAATGTTATAGTCTAAGACTATTGAAAAATTATGTGCATGAAACAGAGAGACAGAGACTGTCTGAGTGAAGCCTTGAGTCGTGTTTTGCTTCTGTTATCGACTTTCTTAGCAACGATATTAAGAAAGCAAAACAACCCAGCTGATTGTCTTAGAAAAGACATTGATTATGAACAGGAAAACTTTGAAACCTAATAAAAGACTATGTAAAACTAGGTGAAACTGGACAGAGAATTTTAAGAATAAATTTGTGCGAGTTCAACACCTAAAGCAAGCTTAATTGTGAGTTGTCACAATATTCATAACTATGGTACAATAATGCTTATTGTCATGGGGGAATAATTTGTCCCTGTATTATGAATATTGTCACTAACCTCTGGAATGAGTGTGATATCATTACAGATTGTCTAAGCGAAATATCAAACATTCCAGAGGTTAATAATGCTGAGTAAATCTGATAAAAGGATGATGCAGACCATGAGATGAGCTTTAAATGGATGGGTTATCCGGCTCTGTTTGCAATAGTTAATGATGACTTATTTTCCTGATTCAGATTACTCTCTGAAATAATAATAACTTTAAAAAGTTTTATTAATTTATAGCTGATTTTGAAGTGAAATTGAAGACTGTCATCGATATTAGGTTACAAAACCCATGTCTAAATTCACTGAGAGTTTAAGGTTAATTACAGTTAACTCTTTGCTATCTGAATGTTAAAGGTATGATGGCATTTAAACAGTGACAGTGGCTAAGTCACTAACCAAATTGCCTAGAAAGCACCCTCACTCTAGCACAGAAAAAAAAAAAAAAAAAAAAAAAATACGCAGAGAATTTTGTTGAAGTCATTTGTGTTAAAGGCAAATGCAGCAAGTCACTCTCTGTCTATGTGTGTGTCCTCAAGGGCAGAGGAACATAATTGTTTGGATGTTGTGTAGAACAGAGAGATAAAGTTGAATGAAAGCGTTTGAATCTGATGGTTAAATAGCTGATGTAAACATTCCGTAAGAAGAGTTTATACTGCTGCAGCGAAAATTAACATTTTAAAGAAACAAAAATGCAGCATGAGTTTTAAAAGCATTTTGAAGCAGTCAAGTCAACTCAAGTCAATATTAATGTTGTGAATACTGACAGTGCTGTTTGAAAATGTTTCTCACTTATGTACAGAAACTTAGACTGTCTTTGAATTAATTTTTGATAGTCCATATCCAAGCAAGAGTCTTGATTATATGTGGTAATAGAATTATTAAATCAGTCTGTTCTTGTTCAATTGGTAATGCTTGCGAACAGGTGTTACTGTCACATGACAAATATGAAAGATTTCCAACCTGTGAGCATTTCTAGTTGACCAAACAGTAAGAATCAAATTAATTTTATACAAGGTCATATTGTTTGCTTCTGATTATGTTGAATGGTTTAGTCAGAGTAAAGTAATATGGTACAAATGACAGGTTGAGAAGATAATTATAAGGTTTAGTCTTATTTCTGTTGAAAGATGCTTGAGTTTGAATTACTTATGTTTGATCTTTGTTGAAATTAGACAAAAATTGTGTTTAACCCCTAAAACAGTGGGAACAAAAGAAATGGATTCACAATCCTTCTTCTTGCATGATAATATATTGGATTAATAGTTTTGTAAAAACCATTACATCTTTCTTGGTCTTTAGGTAAGAAATTATATCTATATCTAGTCTCTTTGAGGTGACTGAGGGTCTGGCTCAATGTCAGGAGTGCAATAACAGTGTTTATTCATTTAGCCCGGCCTCCAGAGAATGGATTTGATATTAGTTTGTTAACTGTGAAGGTGCATTTGGCTCCCGGGTGTTTGCACACTTCCTATTTATGATACACAGGAATGTGTTGCAGGACTACAATCACATTGTTAATTGAATAAAAATATATTTTGTTAAGTGGACTTGACTGACATGGAGTTCAGCAAGGTGGTAATTAAACATGGTAATGGTGCTGAATTGGACTATTGTGCTGTTGTCATGTTTAATGTGTGTTAATGTACAAATGTTTCATTATCCTAAATTTAAGTTACAGAACATGCTGATGAATGTTTTGAGACTGGTGAAGATAAAGATGTTTTTGCAGGACATGAATTTAAATCCTGTGTGGCTTAGGTCGAGTGGATGACCTTTTGGGTCTGATCAGAGGAACTCTGAGTCTTAAAATTAGCCTGGATGTTTGGATTTATAGTTGGAGCAAGTTGTAGATACATCAGAGGATGTATCAATAAAAGTTATGAAGTATGTGTTGTTCGCTTCTGGAGGACTATTAGGGATTGCGCATTCGTGTTCATATTCTGGACTTTGGTCCGTTGTTGTTTTTCGTATGTTTTCACTTCTGCTTGCAGGACCCTTAATCCCACTGATGATGAGAAACGTCTGCTGACACTGACGAACCGTCTTCGAAGCCGGATGGCTTGATGATTACGAACCCCTGGTTGAGTAAGAGATTGGAAGAGTCTTTAGCATGGGGACGGATCATTTTATTTGATCCGCATGTCCGTGAAAAGAAGAAGACACTCTGTGACCTAATTTAGGGAGCATGAGTCATTACTTTCAATCTCTTTAGTGACCTCACTTGTTGACCAGAAGCGGATTATGGATCCGGACTGATCAAATGGGGGTGTGAAGGGCCTGGATTTCTACCATCCCATCCCAACCTTCTCATCGTGGATGATTATCCTTTCCTCATCATCATATTTCTCATTATTTTCATTAAAGATAATTAATTGATTATTTGAATGAGTATTTAACTTTGCAGTGATTTTAACTAATGAATAAGTTGAACAGATTGCCTTGTGTAAGAATGTGCAGTGTCCTTGTCTCTTTCTTTGTCTGTTTATTTTAACTCTGTTTCCAGGAGACACACAAAACCAGGTCATAGGTCAGGAGACCTCTCTCTCTCTCTCTCTCTCTCTCTTTTTGGAGCAGGACTACGGATGCTGGGGGGAGAGAACACCTGTTCTTCTTTATTGTCATGAAATTATATACAGTAATTTAACTATTGTTGTTGTTTATTCTTGTTAAAAGTAATTTCTTTTATGCTAAATAGACTGTGTGTGTTGAGGATATTGTAGCTGAATGTTTATTAAACCCGGCTCGAGCTAGTTCGATAAGCCAGCTGGAAGTACAAGAGTCAACCTTGAGTTGCCATAACAGATTGTCGCTTGCGTATATGAATGTCTCCATGGTTCAGCTTTTCAACAGGTCGGAGATCAGCTCCTAATAGTTAGGGTCGAATTGACCCCCAAAGAACCATGTCGCCATCCATATCTGGAGTCTAAGGATAATTGACGTACACATTTAGACTATCCATATCTGGAATCAAGATACAATTCTTCCTTGACTCACACATTTAGAATTGTCTATTTCTGCTCTAACCAATGAGAATTGTTTACCTGGATCCCACCTTTTCTGGACTTGTGCAAAGACTATAATTGCTGCATTGTTGTATTGTAAGGCAGAGCGGCCTAGGAACTCATTGCGAGTGTTGAAGCTGGCTTCTGCTGATGAAACTGCAAACTATCTTCAGTAAACTTTATTTATTTATTTAAATCTCTGACTCCGGCTCTTCTTCATCTGACAGACTGGTCATTCTTTGGGTTAAAACTGTAAATACCCCTAACAATATCTACGAGTGTATTATGTATATCTATAGAGTGTATCGTATATGTATAGAGTGTATATGTATGGAGTGTATCTTGTGTGCATATGTATGGAGCGTATATCTATAGAGTGTATCATATGTGTGTGTATATAAATGAAGTGTATCATGTGTGCATATGTATAGAGTGTATCATGTGTGTGCATATGTATGGAGTGTATTGTTTGTATACAGTATGTATGGAGTGCATCATGTCCTTTCGTTTGTATGGGACTATAAATTCCCTGTAGCTCAGTGGTTAGGTGAATCACCTTTCACACCAGAGACCTGGGTTCTATCCCAGACTCTGACATGTGTGTGTATTTTTAGAGTGTATATGTATGGAGTATATCATGTGTGCATATGTATAGAGTGTATATCTATAGTGTGTATCATGTGTGTGTATATGTATGGAGTGTATCATGTGTGCAGAGAGAAAAGTCTATGGCTTGGGTGGCTGAAGTCGCTGATGATTCTCTTGGCTTTCCTCATGCACCTCCTGGTATAGATGTCCTGGAGGGAGGGAAGTTCACCTCCTACTACGCGTCCAGCAGTTCGCACTATCCTATGTAGACCTTTGCGATTGCTGCTGGTGCTGTTTCCGTACCAGGTGGTGATGAAGCCAGTGAGGATGCTCTCCACAGTGCAGGCGTAGAACGAGCGGAGGATGTGGGGGCTCATTCCAAAGCTCCTGAGACGCCTGAGGAAGAAGAGGCATTGTTGTGCCTTCCTCAGCACTGCGTCTGTGTGGGCAGTCCATGTCAGATCCTCAGCGATGTGTACTCCAAGAAACTTGAAAGTGCTGACTCTCTCCACTGGTGTCCTGTTGATGGTGATGGGAGTGTGTTCTTTCTTCTCTCTCCTGAAATCCACCACCAGCTCCTTGGTTTTGCTGATGTTGAGTGAGAGGTGGTTTTCCTGACAACACTGCGTCAGAGCGTGCACCTCCTCTCTGTAGGCCGTCTCATCATTATCGGTGATTAGGCCCACCACCGTTGTGTCATCAGCAAATTTAACGATGACATTGGAGCTGGGTTTGGATGTACAGTCATGTGTGTACAGGGAGTACAGGAGTGGGCTGAGAACACAGCCCTGTGGAGCACCAATGTTGAGGATCAGTGTGGATGAGGTGATGTTGTTCATTCTGACCACCTGGCGTCTGCTTGACAGGAAGTACAGGATCCAGTTGCACAGAGAGCTGTGTAGGCCCAGAGCCTGGAGCTTCACCACCAGCTTGGCAGGCACTATGGTGTTGAATGCTGAGCTGTAGTCCACAAACAGCATTCTCACATATGTGTTTTTGTTTTCCAGGTGAGACAGAGCAGTGTGCAAGGTGAAAGCAATTGCATCATCGGTGGAGCGGTTGTTTCTGTATGCAAATTGCAGAGGGATTGCAGAGCAATATAGCTCTGAATGACAAAACGATGCTTCATCAGTTGGTCAAACCACGTTTTTTCATAGTTGTAGACTCATGTGTACATGTGTCTTTGGACTCGTGTTAACTCGTGCCCCATGCTCACACATGTACATAACGATTTTACAAAAAATGAATACAATGACGATATTATTATGCAACATATTATGTCTAATATATCTAATATATATTTAATATATATATATAATATTATGCAACAGAATTTTACTTGAAAATCGCAACATTTCGAAATGTATAAACGGTCACATCTGTACCAAGGCACAAGTATGAACATCATTTGGCTAATTGCGACAAAATTACAAAGAGCTGCTGTGTGTCAAATAGATTCTGGTAGCTCAGTTAGATAGGTTGTAGGTTGTCTTATGACATGTCTCTTTTCTTCGCGAGTTTGAATCCCATGTATGAGTTTTGCTAATCTAGCCTGATTTTTTAATTCTGTTTAAAATAAAATGGGGAAAGACTGCGATTTATAATGTAGGCTATTTAGCCGAACATAGTTGTCAGAGCTATTCTGAGAAAATATCAGCTCGTGTGACTTTGTAGACAGGTTAACACGAGTCAATGGGACTCTATTCTGATATCCTAAAATTCTGTTGCATAATATTATATATATATTAAATATACTAGATATATTAGACATAATATGTTGCATAATAATATCGTCATTGTATTCATTTTTTGTAAAATCGTTATGTACATGTGTGAGCATGGGGCACGAGTTAACACGAGTCCAAAGACACATGTACACATGAGTCTACAACTATGAAAAAACGTGGTTTGACCAACTGATGAAGCATCGTTTTGTCATTCAGAGCTATATTGCTCTGCAATCCCTCTGCAATTTGCATACAGAAACAACCGCTCCACCGATGATGCAATTGCTTTCACCTTGCACAATGCTCTGTCTCACCTGGAAAACAAAAACACATATGTGAGAATGCTGTTTGTGGACTACAGCTCCGCATTCAACACCATAGTGCCTGCCAAGCTGGTGGTGAAGCTCCAGGCTCTGGGCCTACACAGCTCTCTGTGCAACTGGATCCTGGACTTCCTGTCAAGCAGACGCCAGGTGGTCAGAATGAACAACATCACCTCAACCACACTGATCCTTAACACTGGTGCTCCACAGGGCTGTGTTCTCAGCCCACTCCTGTACTCCCTGTACACACATGACTGTACATCCAAACACAGCTCCAACGTCATCGTTAAATTTGCTGATGACACAACGGTGGTGGGCCTAATCACAGATAATGATGAGACGGCCTACAGAGAGGAGGTGCACGCTCTGACGCAGTGGTGTCAGGAAAACCACCTCTCACTCAACATCAGCAAAACCAAGGAGCTGGTGGTGGATTTCAGGAGAGACATCGCTGAGGATCTGACATGGACTGCCCACACAGACGCAGTGCTGAGGAAGGCACAACAACGCCTCTTCTTCCTCAGGCGTCTCAGGAGGTTTGGAATGAGCCCCCACATCCTCCGCTCGTTCTACACCTGCACTGTGGAGAGCATCCTGACTGGCTTCATCACCACCTGGTACGAAAACAACACCAGCAGCAATCGCAATGGTCTACATAGGATAGTGCGAACTGCTGGACGCGTAGTAGGAGGTGAGCTTCCCTCCCTCCAGGACATCTATACCAGGAGGTGCATGAGGAAAGCCAAGAGAATCATCAGCGACTTCAGCCACCCAAGCCATAGACTTTTCTCTCTGCTACCCTCAGGCAGACGGTTCCGCAGCATCCGGTCACGCACCAGCCGACTGAAGGAAAGTTTCTTCCCTCAGACTATCAGGCTGATGAACACTTAACACACCCCACACAAACTCTTCCATACCTCGCACTGCACACCATCAAGATGTAGCATGCACTGCACTTTAACAAATCCATACTTAAAACAATACTGCCTACAACTATGTGTACACCTATCCATCGTACGTATCGCTGTCAACATTGCCAATTTTACATTGTCTTGTTTTTTTGTGAGTATGTTGTTGTATATTGCACTGTCTGTATTTTGCACTGTCTGTATATTGCACTGTCGTTGTATTTACACTATCTGTATTTTGCACTGTCTGTATTTTGCACTGTCATTGTATTTGCACTGTCTGTATTTTGCACTGTCGTTGTATTTGCACTATCTGTATTTTGCACTGTCTGGAGCTTTTCACTCATCATAGCACACGTGCTGCTGATGATGTGACAATAAAAGTGATTTGATTTGATTTGATTTATTCTATCAGTGTTTGTAGAAACATGTTAACGCGAGTACATTTAAACATGTTAACATGAGTCGAAGGAAACAGGTTAACACGAATTCACAACCACAGCAAACCATATTTTGACTGATAAAGTTATTAAAACAGACCATTTCATGAGTACCTACGAATAGTTTAGTTAGATAGGTTGATTGATATGTGTGCTGAACCTTTTAACTACTCGAGTTCGAATCCCGTTGATGACATGTAAATTATAAAATATTTTTAGATTAATTTTGGTTATATACTGTTCTGCTACGCAGATAAAATCAATAAAGCTTACAATGACACTGACACCAAGTAATAAGAATCTTTATTTGGTATGGTCATGTTTTGTTGCTGTGAAAAAGTGACGAATCTGCAAATCTGCAAACGTGGATAGCTTACATCTGGAAAGGGACACCAGTTAACACAGTCACCAGTTAAACCGTAACACGGGAAAGGACGATCAGACATCAACGTGATTAGGGGAGAGTGGATTGTTTATGCGTTAACCACCGCAGGTAACATAAAGGTTATGGTTGTCGCTAATGTCTCCAGTCCATACTTAATACTCCAGTAGCATGTTTCCCACTGAAACTTGGTCACACAGCCTTAATACATCGGCCAAACCGCTAACGTTACTTGCCATATCATTAGTGAGAAAACAGTTATACTCAAGAATAAACATCCATACACACTCATGCACTACGGACAATTTAGCTTGCCACATGTTTTTTGGACTGGGTAAACTGGAGCACCCAGAGGAAACCTACACGAACACGGGGAGAACATGCAAACTCCATACAGATATGCCAGCTGACCCAGCCGGGGCTCAAACCAGCGACGTTCTTGCTGTGAGGCGATTGTGCTGCGCACTGCGCTGCCTATATAATATTATATAATACTATAAGGTAGCAGATACTATTTTGGTCTCTTCCTGATACGACTTTATAACGTGCCAGTTTGGTCTTCAAAACGTCCTCACCACGTTCTCCACGGCGAACATGGGAATCATAAAATTACATTGCTAGGACGTTATTTGGAACGTCGCAGAGACCATTATGGTCCCTTCCTGACACGTCTTAATAAAGTGTCAGTTTGGTCTTCAAAACGTTCTCAACATGTTCGCCACAACGAATATGGGAGTCATAATATTACATTGCTAGGATGTTATTTGGAACGTCGCAGAGACCATTATGGTCCCTTCCTGACACGTCTTAATAAAGTGCCTGTTTGGTCTTCAAAACGTTCTCACCACGTTCGCCACAATGAATATTGGAGTCATAAAATTAAGTTGCTGGGACATATTTTGCCAAAAAAGACATGTAACCTAATTTTAGGTTATTTTGGGAAAAAATCCTCATGTTCGCTTCCAATATTGGGAGTATAAACATTAAAAAAAGCTAAATTATTTTTACCTATATCTACTTCAGCTCTAAGTAATATTGACTCATTTGCCTGCATGCATTTATACATTATACATGTGTGTGTGGGATAAATAAAAATGCCAGAATTTAAACCCATTTTATCAGCAATTGTAAATGACAGCACAACAAAATATTTTGATTAGGCAATATCTAAACAATAAAAATAGATAGTGTTTGTTTTAAAGACACAAACCAGCACAAATTGAGCACAAACAATTGACATCAGTTTTGTGCGATTTAGAAAACCTGGGGTGGAGAGTGACGTCGCGGTTCCTGAAATATTTTGATTAGGCAATATCTAAACATTAAATATAGATACAGTGTTTGTTTCAATGGCACAAACCAGCACAAATTGAGCACAAACGATTGAGACCAGTTTTGTGCGATTTAGAGGAAATAATGGGGTGGAGAGTGACATCACCACTTCCAAAACATTTTGCTTATATTTAAAGGAGGAAAACAGATACAGTGTTTGTTTTAAGGGCACAAATTGAGCACAAACAACCTGCGCTGATTTGAAGTGATTTGAGCAACATGGGGTGGAAAGTGACATCAAAGACACAGTCAAAAAAAAAAAAAAGTATTAATATATCAGAGGGCAACGCAGTGGCGCAGTAGGTAGTGCTGTTGCCTCACAGCAAGAACGTCGCTGGGTCGCAGGTTCGAACCTCGGCTGAACTGGGTCAGTTGGCGTTTTTGTGTGGAGTTTGCATGTTCTACCTGTGTTCGCGTGGGTTTCCTCCGGGTGCTCTGGTTTCCCCCACAGTCCAAAGACATGCGGTACAGGTGAATTGGGTAAGCTAAATTGTCCGTAGTGTATGAGTGTGTGGATATTCCCAGAGATGGGTTGCGGCTGGAAGGGCATCCGCTGCGTAAAATCGTGCTGGATAAGTTGGCGGTTCATTCTGCTGTGGCGACCCCGGATTAATAAAGGGACTAAGCCGACAAGACAATGAATGAATGAATAATATATCAGACCCCAAACTCAGCACAAATGTTCGTTTTTGCGGCACAAATCAGCACAAACGTAGCACAAATGAATGGCATTTTTTGGGGGATTATTTGTTTTAATGGGGTGCCAACTTCACGGAGGTCTTTAGGACACCATATCTATCATTTTGTTTTGACAAATGTAGTACAAAAAGTACACAAGCAAGGCATGTCAAGGTGCTATAATCGATCAGTGAGGAAAATAAAATTGTAAAGAAATTTGGGGTGGGATGAGATGTAATTCTTTGTGATTTAACATGCTTAATGTACTTATACTTTTACTAGTTACTACTTCGTACTATTTCAGTTGTGTTTAGAACTGACAAATGTATTTGTTTGACGCATGTTGATGAGGAAAAAATATCTTTAAAGTATTGATGTAAATATTTTGGCACTGTCACTTGCCTGTTATAATTAAAGTTGGATTGTTGGACGCAAAACTTAAACCCGCATACCCCTCAAAAATGTGTTGTTGCGCCCCTGTGTTAGGCATGTGGTGATAACCATTTTTAAGGTATACCGCAGTTTGGAAAAGTCAAGGTTTTAAAACTGCCAAAAATTTCTGCTTTAGCGTTCCTAAGGTATGTGTATAATTGTTTTATTTATATATATTTTAAAGTTTTTTAGGACAACAGTATCTCAAGCAGAATAGATATCCAAAGATGCCGGTTTTTTTTTATTTTTTATTTTTTTATTGGAACATGTTTATTAAAGGTTATCAAAATAATGTACAATGTGCTTTTACAGACATAATCAAAGGCAAGTTTTACAAAAAAACATGCAATCCGTTTGAGAAATTATAGTAATCCTTAAAAATAAGAATATAAGCAAATAAGTCAATAGATAGATGGAGGTAAGAAAAAAAGAAAGAAAAAAAGGGAAACATCATACCATCTATAAGTACTAATATTGGTGACCAATTAGTCACAAAGTCTCTGGAAAGGCACATAAAACTAAATATATATTTTCCACATTACAGCACTTTCCCATAATATAGACATGTCATTTGAAGAAAAAAAAAGAATATTAGAACAAAACAAAAGGGACAAATAAAATAGTAACAACAAAAATAACAAACAAACAACAAATGACCATTCCCTGTGAGCCTCTGACAACCTTCCACTAAAAGAAACCTAATTGACATGCAGAACCATTTCTCTCATGTGTAAGGCCAGGTGATCTATAAAAGGAGACCATATATTTTGAAAACTCTGTATGTTATCATTAAGCACAGCTGCAAGCCTCTAATGGGGCAAAACTGCAAAAATCTCTCTGTACCATTGTGTCACAGAGGGGGGAGTGTTTTTTATCCATCTAATAAGGATGCATTTTCTTGCCACAAGTAGCAGTTTATCTAACAATTTGTAACCTTTTGTGTCCAGGGTCAATGACATTACTTGTGTTTTAGAAGGGAGTCGCCAAAAAAAAAAGACCGGGATCTTTTTTTAATTTGATCTTAAAAATTGTCGTGATTTCATACACAACAAAGTTCCAGAATCTTGAAATGAGTTTGCACTTCCAGAAGCAATGAAAGTATGTCCCTAACTCTGTATGACACAACACAAAGAGCTGGTATAGAAGGGTCAATTTTATTCAATAAAACTGGCGTTATATGCAGCCTATGTAAAATCTTATATTGAGTCTCTCTAAGTCGATTACAAATGAAAGTGGATCTAATACTCCTCAAAGCTTCTTGCCAGTCATCATCTATATAAACATTACATAGGTCTTCCTCCCACTTATGGGGCACTGTGTTCACAAGTCCCGAGATATTAGAGTATAGAAAAGAATAAAATCTAGAAATAAAATGAACAGCATTTGTTGTGTTGGCGAGAAAACTTTCCAAACTATTAAGAGCTAATGTATCTGGTATTTGCTTTTGTTTTGACATAACATAGTGCCGAATTTGCAGATATCCAAAGTGATGTTGGTTTGGGAGATCAAAAATTTTTTTGTAATTGTTGGAAGGACATTAAAGAGTCATCCTGGAACAAATCAAATAGAATACGAATTCCTTTCATGTGCCATGTTCTGAAGAGAGGTGAACCTATGCCAGGGACAAAGTCCTGATTCAAATAAATTGGTTTTAACATAAATATAGCTTCCCCTCTCCCCAAAAACCTGGAAATCTGTCGCCAAACTTTAATAGAGCTATACAGTATTGGATTTTTCTTTACTGTCTTTTCATACTTATGGGGACAAGCTAACAAACTCCAGACAGATAGTGGGGAGCAGGCCCAGGAATCCACGCTAGGGCATAGGTCATAATAAGATTCAAACCATTCCCAAATAAGTCTGGCATGGCAAGCCCAGTTATAATATAAGATATTAGGCAAAGCTAATCCACCTAGCTCTGTTGGCATCTGTAGAGATTTAAGCTTTTGTCTAGGTTTTTTGCCATTCCACATAAATCTAGAAAAAGCACTTTCAAGCTGGCCAGAGGCTTTCCTGCTTAACCATAAGGGTATCATTTGAGGAGGGTATAGCAATCGGGGGAGAATATTCATCTTAATTAAGCTTATTCTATCAAAGAGTGAAAGTGGAAGGGGTTGCCAGCGGTTTAAGTCTCTTTTGACCGTTTGAACAATTGGGGCATAATTGAGTTTCCATAGTTGATTTAAGTCAGTTGACACATTAATTCCGAGATAAACAAATCCAGATTTTGACCATTTAAAAGGGAAATTTGTTATAGATTTAGTATCGAAATTACCTAATGGCAATGCTTCTGATTTATTAAAGTTAATTTTATACCCAGAAATTAAGCTAAATTCTTTAAATAATGATAGTGTTCCTGGTAAAGATATTTCAGGTGATGATAAAAATAGCAGAATATCATCTGCATAAAGTGCAATTTTGTGCTCACAACTCTTCATTGATATACCTTTTATATTTTTGTCTGATAGCTTCTGCTAGAGGTTCCAGAGCCAATGCAAATAAAAGAGGGCTTAGCGGGCAGCCCTGTCTGGTGTAAGACCATCTGAGCGTAAACCATTAGTAATAATGCAGGACATAGGGGATTAATAGATCGTTTGAATCCATTTTAGAAATTCACCCTTTATACCGAATCTATGCAGAGTTTCAAACAGGTATCTCCACTCAACCCTATCAAAAGCTTTCTCTGCATCTAAAGATACAGAGATTGCTTTAGAGTTCTGTTGATATGGTGGACTGTATAACATTCACAAGTCTCTTTATATTTGTGATAGAGAAACGCTTCTGTATAAAGCCTGTCTGGTCTGGGTTTATAAGGTGGGCAAGAATCACCTCGAGTCTCCTGGCCAGCAGCTTAGAGAGTATCTTGGCATCGACCCCAATTAAGCTAATAGGTCTATAAGAACTACATTCATCAGATGATTTTTTTTTTTTTTGAGAATTAAAGAAATATTTGCTAAATTTAATGTGGGAGGGAGGTGACCAACTTTAAATGAATCTGTAAACATTTCAGTAAGTGTTCCTACTATTTCTTTACCCATTTTTTATAGAATTCTGAATAGAAACCATCTGGCCCAGGGGCCTTCCCTCCCCTTAGCAAATTTATAGAATAGAGAACGATCCTCTTCTGTAACTGGCCTACAAAGATCTGCTTGGTCTTCTGCTGTGAGAGAGGGGAGTCTAGTGCCATTAAGAAAATCGTTCGTCCTTTGCTCTGTTGAGTGACATTCTGATAAGTAAAGATTTTGATAATATTCTTTCATAATTTTGTTTATGCATTTGTTTTCAAATCTATAAGTCCCAGAGGTGTCTTTTAAGGATGAAATTACATTAGTCTCTGTCCTTCCCCTAACCAGACGAGCAAGAAGACGACCACGTTTATTACCTGACTCATAGAGTCTGTGTCTGGCGAAGAAAACAGATGTTTCAACCTTCTTAGCTAACAGCTGATCTAGAGCAGAGCGGGCTGCATTAAGTTGTTGGGACACCCCCCTGGAAGGTGACAATTTAAAATCTCTTTCCAGAATCTGAATTTTCCTTTCAAGTTCCGCTATATTTTGCATTGCTTCTTTCTTTTTGGCTGAGGTGTAAGATATAATTACACCTCTTAAGCAGGCTTTCGCTGTCTCCCATAAAACAGACAAATTGATTTCAGGAGTTTTGTTAATTACTATAAAGGTTTTCCACTGCTGTTTGAGAAATTGCATAAATTCAGGGCAGCTCAGTAATGAAGGATTAAGCCACCACTGTCTACTACATGGATCTCTATAAGGTGGACAAACAACCATTGCAATAGGAGAGTGGTCAGTTAGAGTTCTAATCCCGATGGAACAGTCCTTTGTTCTGTCCAATAACCCCTGCGATATTAAGAATAGATCAATACGCAGTGTTGTGCAAGTTACTTCCAAACTGTAATACTTTACAGATTACTTGTTACTGTTATTTAAAAGTAATCCCTTACATTACAATATTACTGTCTCAAAATTGTAATATGTTACATTACTCTTATATTACTTTTTAGTTACTTTCACCAAAATTACTACACAATTAGAACTTAACATTCTAAAACGACCAAATGTACGGCAGAGCATTTTACATCCAGTAGAAAGCAATATGATGTAGCAGAATGACTGTGACCTATCCAGGCTACTAACAATATAGTATATAATTGGTAATGTGAAGGCTCAAGACAATGCAAGAAAGGATGACAGTCAGATTCACAAATAATCTGTTAAAAGTATGGTAGAGGTAAAAGGGTTATCTGGCAATATCTGTGAATAGCTTGACTATATTCATATTAGACACAATAGGCCTATATGTAAACTCCAATGCCATGACAAAATGCAGATTTCTTTTCTCTTTTTATTGTTGCCATTATTGTATTTACTTTATATTCAAGTGGATCACAACACAAAACTGTCATGCACAAAGTGAGCAAGATGAACAGCTAGCTCAATATAATGCTCGGGCACCGATTTCCTCTGTTTGTGGACAAAACTGCTTGCGAGCTCTCAAATATACGCTGCTCGCGTGCAAATTTTCTCACGTTCTCTCAAATATGCACTCAAATTTTCTTGCGCGCTCTCAGTACACTCGCTCAGTGAGATGCAGACTCACAATGTGTGTCTTGTGTTCCCTCTTCTATTCGTGTTTTTTGATATGATTTATATTGGTGCACTATTTATTAACAATAACCAAAATGCTAAAATAGACTTACATATTAAATTTTTAATCTAATAAACCATAACATTTTTGGCTGTATGTTATATGATGAGATATTTCCAGTTTTAAACACTTAAAGACACAGAGAATAGACGTTGGATGTAAAGAATACATTTTATTTTAAAAACATTTATTAAACATCTAAAAGGTGCACCATGCTAATCAAATGAAAAACATTTAAACTAAAATATAACGAACGCAAGCAGAAATGTAACTGTTATAGAAAATAGGGAAAAACTTGATATGGTGTTATAGTATTCACTCTTCAAATAAATCTCACTATCAATCTCATATTATCATGGCAACTAAAAGTGAACTAGTCTCTGTTGTCTTCCACATTGTTGATGAGATTGTGGAGGAAATTTTCCCTGTCACCTCTTTATTTTGAGGAAAAGCTATAGTACTATATAGCAGTACTATAGTGAAGTACTTCAATTAATCTTTTGTGGTAATACTATAGTTGGTATGGTAACACAACAAGTGAAATATAAACAAATGACCCAATTATGTAAGTTTTTTTTACAAGATAGGGCATATTATACTACAATTCACCACATTACTGTAGTAAAACTTCACTTTGTATTTCATTTTATCAGTTCACTAATACTACAGTATGCTGAAGCATTCATTAACAAGTTGTAAATAATAATAGCCTAAAACATAGGCAGTATACCTAACACTCAAAAACACTAGTATTATAGAATTTACCTTAACCTGTAGGTAAATAGTGTAGCAATATATAAACCATATCAACATTCTTGAGATAACAATTTAACAGGAGGATCTCTGGAGAGCAAAAGCACGAAAAGAAGAGAAAACACAAGGCACAAATTGTGAGTCTGCATCATCTGACGGAGCGAGAGCAGATCACTTGCACGTAAGCAGACAGGGTATTGAGTGCACGCGAGGAGTTTTGTCCACTGACAGAGGTAACACAGGCGCGTTCGCTCACTCGTATTACAAGAATGCGCTCTCGACTTGTACAACTGCGCTTACATTTGTCAGTGAAATAACGCCATATGCACATACGTCCAGCTCGCGAATGTACTGTCTTCTGCCATTTTCATCTATTTGCCGCTTTTCCGCTGCGCGTTAGGGCTTAAGGTTACTGCGAATTGGGCTGAGCCAATAGCCCCGGACCTCGAGAGGTTGAAATCATTCCGCGTTCAAAGTAAATAGTTCCAATAGCCAGAGGGAGATTAATGACAACGTATGTTCACTCACCACTAACAGGAAATAGAACTGCGGTATTTATTTATTTTTTGTTAATGTCTTACGGGCGAAAAGTTTGTTGTAACGCACGCGTTACTGAACATGTACCGAGTAAAATATTACTGAATATATATTAGTAATGCCTTACACTACTGCGTTACAGGAAAATGTAATACGTTACTGTAATATATTACTTTTGTAACGCATTACTCCCAACACTGTCAATAAGTGAGCAAGATTGATGAGTCTGAGAGTAGAAAGCATAATCTTTCTCTTTCATATGTGATAACCTCCAGACATCAAACAATTCTAGATCCTTGCAAAATTCTAAAAGCCTAAAACTTTTCTTTAGTCTGATATCTCTTGGGGGAGATTGATCTATAGATGGGTCAAGAACAAATTTAAAGGAAAGATATTTGTGAAGAAGATTGGCAGCCCCTCTACTGTTAGATTTATAAGAGGAAAAAAAAACTTGGCCAACCCAATTTCTGCGCAGTTTTATGTGCTCCACATCAGACAGGTAGGTTTCTTGCAACAGAGCAATCTGACATTTCTCTTTTTGAAAAAAAGAGAAGTTTTTGCCTTTTAACAACGTGATTAATGCCTTTTACATTAAGGCTGATTAGTTTTATATCACTCATAAACAGATGTTAACAAAATATCGAAATTGGATTAATAAAGCAAAAATCCTAATGTGAAATGGTTTGGGGTTGTCAGAACAACACAGAGAATGGTCATTATGATGAACAACAAAACAAACCCACAAAAAAAAATACAAAAAAACAAAGCCACCCCACCCTTTCGTCAAAATGAAATACAAACATGGATAGATAAATCCCTCCCACCCACATGACTAACCTTGAATGCAAATGTACGGAGAACGTGAAAAAAGATCACATCACACCGAAGGATGGAGAATAACTCTATCAACCCCCCCCCCTCCCATCGTGCAAATTCTTACATAACAGTAACTTTAACTAAGCAGCTATAACATATGACCCCATAAGAGTCTCTTAAAGTGCAACAATACTTAAATAGTACATAAAGAAATAAAAATAAAATACTTATTTACCAACATTTTTTTCTGCTTGCGTTGGGTTGATTTGATCCGGGGTGATTCATAGTACATTATACAAAATAGTACAAAATAGCCACGTAGTTCAAAGCGAAAATAATGAAAATAGCACAATGCTTGCGGGAGCTCAGTGAAAACATGCCACCTATGTCAAAAGCATCACGTGACCCCAAGATGTCGTTTTAAATTGTAAAGAAATCTGTGTTTTTGAAACCAATGAAGACAGCAGATTCAGAATCAGAATCAGTTTTATTGCCAAGTGTGCTTCACACACACAAGGAATTTGTTTTGGCAACAGAAGCTTCCAGTGTACATAAAGTGACAAGATGGCTGCAGCTTAAAAAACACTCCATTCAGTGCATTCAAAACAGGCTTGTAAGACCTACTCTGTGTCGTTGGTCCATCTCTTAACAGCCCTTAATACTGGCTTAGTAGTTTTAAGTTTTTGCCTGTAAGTTGGTATAAGACGAACCAGGCAGTGGTCGGAGAGTCCTAGAGCTGCTCTGGTGATGGAGCGATATGCATCCTTTATTGTGGTGTAGCAATGGTCCAAAATGTTATTGTCTCTGGTGGGGCATGTGATGTGCTGCTTGAATTTAGGCAGCTCATGTGTGAGTTTTGCCTGATTAAGAAGTCAATGATATGTGTAAGGTATGTGTATGATTTATATATATATATATATATATATATATATATATATATATATATATATATATATATATTTTTTTTTTTTTTTTTTTTTTTTTTTTTTTTTTTTTTTTTTAGGACAACAGTATGTCCAGCAGAAAAGATATCCAAAGATGCCGTTTTCAATTGTAAAGAAATCTGTGTTTTTGAAACCAATGAAGACAGCAGAATCAGAATCAGTTTTATTGCCAAGTGTGCTTCACACACACAAGGAATTTGTTTTGGCAACAGAAGCTTACAGTGTACATAAAGTGACAAGTGACAACACAAAATTAATTTTGAGAAAAGAAAAAGGCGATAAACATTAAACAGAGATGCAGTTAGTCAAAAAGATCTGGATGTTGAGTTGTATGTACAGATTTGTTGTAAATATACAGGTTATAAGGTGCTGTGTACCAATGCGAATGGAGAAAGTATTCCATTGTGTATTGTTATAAGGTGCTGTGTACAAGTGCGTAAGAGAAAGTATTGCTCGTTTATTGCACAGTAGGAGAATATTTAACTGTTCATGAGGTAGATGGCCTGAGGAAAGAAACTTTTCCTGTGTCTGGCTGTTTTTGTGCTTGGAGCTCTGTATCGGCGACCAGACGGTTACAGTTCAAACAGGTAGTGTGCTGGGTGCGAGGTGTTCAGAGTGATTTTGCAAGCCCTTTTTCTCACTCTGGAAAAGTACAGTTCTTGAAGTGTAGGAAGGGTAGTGCCCGTGATTCGTTCAGCAGTCCGGACTATTCCAGTAGTCTATGGAGGTCGGTTTTGGCAGCTGAGCTGAACCAGACGGTGATTGAAGTGCAGAGGATGGATTGGATAACAGCTGAGTAGAACTGTACGAGCAGCTCCTGTGGCAGGTTGAACTTCCTCAGCTGACGAAGGAAGTACAGTCTCTGCTGGGCTTTCTTCACAATAGAGTCTATGTGAATGTCCCACTTCAGATCCTGAGGGATGGTCTGGTCAGAGGTGTCAAATCTACAGTAGAACATATTCAGCTCGTTTGCAAGATGATTATTGCTGTCAATGCTGGTGGACGGTGTCTTGTAATTAGTGATGTCTTTCAGGCCTTTCCACTCTGATGCAGGGTCGTTGGCAGAAAACTGGTTTTGCAGCTTTTTGGCATAGCTCTTCTTAGCCACACCAATCTCCTTTGTCAGTGTGTTCCTGGCCTGATTGTACAAAATCCTGTCCCCAGTCCTGTAGGCATCCACTTTTGCATGACGAAGCTGTCTTGGTGTAAACCATGGTTTATCATTGTTAAATGATACGTAGGTCCTGGTAGGGATGCATAATTCCTCACAGAAACTGATGTATGATGTTACAGTGTCTGTGAGCTCGTCCAGGTCGGTGGCTGCAGCTTCAAAAACACTCCAGTCAGTGCATTCTAAACAGGCTTGTAAGACCTACTCTGTGTCGATGGTCCATCTCTTAACAGTGCTTAATACTGGCTTAGTAGTTTTAAGTTTTTGCCTGTAAGTTGGTATAAGATGAACCAGGCAGTGGTCGGAGAGTCCTAGAGCTGCTCTGGTGACGGAGCGATATGCATCCTTTATTGTAGCGTAGCAATGGTCCAAAATGTTATTGTCTCTGGTGGGGCATGTGATGTGCTGTTTAAATTTAGGCAGCTCATGTGTGAGTTTTGCCTGATTAAAAAGTCAATGATTCATTTGAATTAATCAGCCTGACTCGTTTACTGTTACAAAATATTATAAATGTTTCTCAAAATAAAATAAATTGTGTTTAAAGGAAAAAAAAAATCTTTTTTACCCAGGCATTTAAAAAGAATATATTTTAGAGCAGTAATCACTGCACATACCGTGAAACCGTGAAACTGATATTTTTATCCAAGGTTATCATACTGTTAAAATGTCATATGTCATATATGATGCATGTATGCATGCTTGTATGTATGCGTGTATGTTTGAATGTATGTATGTATGTATGTATGTATGTATGTATGTATGTATGTATGTATGTATGTATGTATGTATGTATGTATGTATGTATGTATGTATGTATGTATGCATGTATTTTTATATGTATGTATGTATGTATGTATGTATGTATGTATGTATGTATGTATGTTTGAATGCATGCATGTTTGTTTGTATATATGCATGTATGCATGTATGTTTGAATGTATGTATGTATGTATGTATGCATGTATGCATGTGTTTGAATGTATGCATGTTTGTATGTATATATGATGCATGTATGCATGCTTGTATGTATGCGTGTATGTTTGAATGTATGTATGTATGTATGTATTTATGTATGTATGTATGTATGTATGCATGTATGTATGCATGTATGTTTGTATGTATGTATGTATGTATGTATGTATGTATGTATGTATGTATGTATGTATGTATGTATGTTTGTATGTATGTATGTATGTATGTATGTATGTATGTATGTATGTATGTATGTTTGAATGTATGCATGTTTGTATGTATATATGATGCATGTATGCATGCTTGTATGTATGCGTGTATGTTTGAATGTATGTATGTATGTATGTATGTATGTATGTATGTATGTATGTATGTATGTATGTATGTTTGTATGTATGTATGTATGTATGTATGTATGTATGTATGTATGTATGTATGTATGTATGTATGTTTGAATGTATGCATGTTTGTATGTATATATGCATGTATGCATGTATGTTTGAATGTATGTATGTATGTATGTATGTATGTATGTATGCATGTATGTATGTATGTATGTATGTATGTATGTATGTATGTATGTATGTATGTATGTATGTATGTATGCATGCATGCATGTATGTATGTATGCATGCATGTATGTATGTATGCATGTATTTTTATATGTATGTATGTATGCATGCATGTATGTATGTATGCATGTATTTTTATATGTATGTATGTATGTATGTATGTATGTATGTATGTATGTATGTATGTATGCATATATGCACGTATGTATTTATGTTTGTATGTATGCATGCATGTATGTGTGCATGCATGTATGTTTATATGTATCAGGGCTCGAAATTGCGACCATTTTGGTCGCATATGCGCCCGAAATTTAATCTATGCGACCTTATAATATATTTGGGAGCATTTGTGCGACTCTGCATATAATGGTTGTAGTGCGACTTGTTTCGATTTTTTCTAAAAACGTGCTGAATCGGACTTCACTGCCGCTTCATTGGGTTATATTAGCTGTCAATCACTTAAGGCTTTCCGCTGTCAGATAACAGGGAGCATATAATGTATGTTGGCATACATTCTTGTTGATTGTTATTTAGTTATTTTACTTATTTATTGTTACTTAAAATATGTTTTTTTAATACATTTTATTTATATAAAATTAAAAATATGTGACACGGTGGCTCACCGGTTAGCACTGTCGCCTAACAGCAAGAAGATCGCTGGTTCGAGGATTTAATGCAAGAAGGGGTGGTAAGAAAATTCGTGACCATACAGATTAGATGAAACAATGCAAATCACTTCAGTCATGAAGGAAATGTAAACAAAAAATGTTGGAAAGTCACGAACACACCCAAAACAAAATTGATGCCTAGGAATGCGGTAAACATTTCATTGACTTAATTAACTAAATAAAGATTTTCCTGTCAGAGCGGACAATGGGATTCAATAGTATATAGAATTCATGTTAAACCAGCTTAACTTGTATAATGCCAACTTAATGTGCTGGTAAAAGTGTGCTGGTAGAGTGTGTGATTGAAAAGCAACCCAAGATCACTTGAATTACTTCACTGCAGTGTTGTCCATTCGTTACCAAAGATGAGCACATCTTTAAAGTATATAACACACTCAATATTAAAAGGGCACCTATTATGCTTCTTTATAGAAGATATAAAATAAGTCTAAGTGTCCCCAGAATGTTTCTGTGAAGTTTCAGCTCAAAATAACCATCTGATTATACCCTGCTGAAAATGTACATTTTTAGGGTCAGCGCTGTTTTGCGCCTGTGGCCTTAAACGAGCTCGTTTGTTTTCTTAGCATGTCAGATGCCAGGAGGAGAACCAGCCTCAGATGTCAGGATAAGCACAGCACAATGATGACGGTCAGATACTGATGAGGCAGACATCCAGTCACAAATACCAACATTTACACTGAACCAGGATGTTTCTGAATGGTTGTTTTCTGAAATGATGAATGAATCACACAAAACGGTGTACAAAGTTAATTGTGTACTATAAATAAACAACACGCACACATACACATGCATTTAACATGACTGTTTTTGTACATCTACTCATGGAAAATATGAAAAAATGCCCATCAAACCATTAAACATGCTGTGTGGAGATCCATTAGCTACATATAGCTTAGCAATCCACAATAGGACTGTTTGAAGTTCAGTCTTGTACCAATAGTTGTGTTCTCCCTGCTGAAAAATCCAGCTTAAACCAGCCTAAGCTGGTTGGCTGGTCTTAGCTGGTCAGGCTGGGAGATGACCAACTAAAACCAGCTTGACCAGCCAAAACCAGCTATGTCCATCTTAAACCAGGCTGGTCAAGCTGCTTTTAGCTGGTTTGAGCTGGTCATTTTCCAGCCTGACCAGCTAAGACCAGGCTGGAAATGGCTGGAAACCAGCCTGGAAATGGCCAAAACCCCTCTAAAACCAGGCTGGTCGACCAGGTAAAACCAGCCAACCAGCTTAGGCTGGTTTAAGCTGGATTTTTCAGCAGGGCTGATGTCAGCTCTGGTTATTTTTCCACAGGTTTTTCCTTATTAAAACTGTTTTAAAAACATTTCATATATTATTTCCTACAATTTTTGGGAATTGTCGAATTGGGAAGTCCAATTATAGTAAATACATGACAACACATTTTTGAACTGTAAGACAATGCTAGCTTTAGCCACCAGATTTACATAGTGATTAGCCTGTTTAAAAAAAAACTGAAAAGTGTGTTCTTCTTCTTGAGGTGAACTGGATCAGATAGTTGAAAGTGAACATATCCAGATTCATAATTTTTTTTTTTTTTTTCAAAATTTCTCTGCGAATCCATGACTTCTATTACCTCATTCAATACTGCTACATCCTTAAGATAGCTCGAGTTTGGATCCTGTTTTCAGTAAACTTTTAAATGTTTATATTTTGTGTGCTAACAACATCTTGTTAATAAATATTGATATATATATAATCCATATTTACATTCTTGCAGTACTTTTTTTTTTAAATAAAAGAAATGAATAAAAGTTATACACAATAAATACACATATATTTGAAGAGTTTAGATGCAAAAACCTGGAAAAGCCATATGATATTTTGGTAACACTTTACAATAACAGTACATGAATAATGATGTATTAATGTGCAAACTAAACATTACTTTATTATGAATTAATGATGAGTTAAGGTATGCACTATTCATGAACTAACTTGAACTACAACATGAGTCACATGAGTTCATGCGTGAATAACGGCTACCTTAATTACTTGTTAGTACATGTTGTTAATTCATGTATTAATTAACATTTATGTTTAAGCTAAATGTAACCAACATGAACTCATAAGCTGTTAATGTATGATTATGTCATGACTACTTGGTCATAAATCATAATTACGCATTCTTAACTACTCATGAGCTCCTGTTCATGCTGATGTTGACTGAACACTTTTCTATTGTTATTCAGTGTAAACCCACTAGTTGGACATGCATAAGGAGTTCATGAGTAGTTAAGAATGGGTTAATGATGATGTGCCCCTTCAAGTAAAGTCACAACATAATTATATATTAACATATCATGAGTTCATGATGGTTAAATTAAGCATAAACTAATGTGATAATTAATACATTAATTAACAAACAATCATGTACTAACAAGTAATTAAGGTAGCCGTTATTAACACATGAACTCATGTGACTCATGTTGTAGTTAAAGTTAGTTCATGATTAGTGCATACATTAACTCATCATTAATTCATAATAAAGTAATGTTTAGTTTACATATTAATACATCATTATTCATGTACTGTTATTGTAAAGTGTTACCAATATTTTCTTTTAAAATTAGCTTTTTTTTTTCTCTGACTCCTGTGTGTAGGGTATGTAATTTTACTTTTACAGTGACATAAATTCTTTTCATTGCCTTTAAAGTGAAATAACTGAACATAAACATAGAAAGCTGAGAAAAATGTTTGTTTTAGGAGAACATTTCAGATGGCATTAGAGTTGTTTTGCATCTGAACTCTTCATTTCTACTTTAGTATGTGCTACAGTGCACTTGAACAAGTATACAAAATGCCATTAAGTTTTATTAGTATAATTCTGAAAAATAGGCTTTAAATGCTTTAAGAATTAGTTCAATATATGTAAACTATGAATATAACTTCATAAAACCTCTGTATGTGGTTTTCTTTATATGGCTAAACTAAAATATAATACTTTTAGCATAAAATACTTTTTTTAAAATGTGGAAAAAGTGCTACTTGTGTCATACTAAGAGTTCTTGATTGTAAAGATTCCACCGTAGTATATCAAAGGAATATCATCATGCAATACGATTAAGAAGAATTATTTAAATTATTAAAACAATGCATATTGTGGGCAATACATTATCTATGCATTTTTTATATTTATTATATATTATTCTCATTCATTCATTTTCTTTTTGGCTTAGTCCCTTTATTAATCTGGGGTCGCCACAGCGGAATGAACCGCCAACTTATCCAGCACATGTCCCAGCACACTGGGAAACCCATACACTCATTTCACACACATACACTACGGACAATTTTAGTTTACCCAATTCACCTGTACCGCATGTCTTTGGACTGTGGGGGAAACCGGAGCACCCGGAGGAAACCCACGCAAACACAGGGAGAACACGCAAACTCCACACAGAAATGCCAACTGACCCAGCCGAGGCTCGAACCAGTGACCTTCTTACTGTGAGGCGACAGCACTACGTACTGCGCCACTGCATCGCCTATATATTATTCTTTTATTTTAAATTCATAAGGGTAGAGGGGCCATACAGGACATTTGTAAATCTGCATTTGTAAATATAATTTTATACTTCTCATTCATTCATTCATTCATTTTCTTTTCGGCTTAGTCCCTTTATTCATCAGGGGTCGCCAATGAACCGACCAACTCATCTAGCATATGTTTTTTTTTAAGTGGATGCCCTTCCAGCTGCAAGCCAGTACTGGGAAATACCTACTGTAAGCGCTCTCACATGAACAATATGGTTAATTTAGCTTATTCAATTCACTTATACCGCATGTCTTTGGACTGTGGGGTAAACCGGGGGAAACCCACGCAAACATGGGGAGAACGCACAAACTCCACACAGAAATGCCAACTGACCCAGCCGGGGCTCGAACCAGCGACCTTCTTGCTGTGAGACAATCGTGCTACCCACTGCGCCACCGTGCTGCCCCTACTTCTTTTTTTTTTAAAGAGTACAAATCTTTGTCCATAGGTTTTGCCTAATTTATATCAGATAAATATGCATTTTCACATGGTGTTGTCTATGGTGTTATTGTGCCTTGACACTTTCTGTTTCCAGCCACATGTTGTTCCTTGCAAATATGTAAAAAATGAATTGTTATTATATTTAAGCACGCAAAGCAGACATATTTTACTCATGAAATAACATGATTGATTTGAAGCCTTCAGTTTTCATCACCTTCAAGTCTGAATTTAATCATCCTTAACATTGTGTCATGGCTGAATGTGCTTTTCTCTGCAGACAAACCTGTTTGATGTACGCAGTGTGGTTTTCCACTGAAAAGTGATGCACTGTTCATTTATTTAGTTTATTCTTTGTCTATTCACATTGTTCTCTTAAGGGTAAAGACCAGTTTAATGTTAAAAACATGATCTGAACAGATGAACACAAAGTCGAAACAAATGTAAATTTGAGATACACAAATCTCTATCTGGCCTTAGGTATGCTTGGATTCAGTGAGGAAATTTCTTGTCTTTTTATTATGTTATTATGTTTATTCACGATCAAAATGTTGTTATTGAATTATTACATCAGTGCTTTAGTTTCTTGGAAGTAGGGTTTTGAAAAATTCATTGTGTAATTTACATGGTTCTTGTGCCATTACACTGTAAATCTCTTTTTGGCTTCAACCATTTCTATTTATTCAAGTGTATTTTGTATAATATAGTATATGGTAAGACTTTATTTTGATGGTCCATTTGAGTATTAGTAGACTGTCTGCTTATTATCTGTTGACACTGACATTTAACAGTCCTTCAACAGACATTTAACTGACTATAAGAAACTTTGCAAGTACATGTCAACTTACACTAACCCTAACCCCAACCTAACAGTCTACTTATAATCTAATGATAATTAGTTGCAATGTAACTTAAATTCAACAAACGGACCATCAAAATAAAGTGTGACCTAGTATATTATCCTCAGTGTCTTTAAGTAACATGGCATAAAAGCTGCTCACTATGCAGACCTATCTGGTAATCCTATTGGCACTGTTGTCCCTCTCATGCGGGTCAAAAATGACAGATTTTTATTTCAATGAAATGTGTGTACTATATTTTAGATCAATATATTTTTTATTTAATATTTTTATCATAATTTTAGGGAATTTTGTGGAACTTTTGTGGCATTTTTATACTGTAGTTATAATCCATTTATGACTTGTTTATTATTTTATAATACATATACAACTAAAACAGCATCAGATGCTTTGGAGAACAGCACACTTGGCTGCTTATTGCTTACTGCTTATTGTAAGACAATGTAAAATAAATAAATAAATAAATAAAGGTATAGAATAAATTTGACATGGAAAGTTTTAGATTTGACATATTTTCAAAATTCCTTTTATGCTAAAATCAAAGCTACAAATCTCTAGAAACAAAAGTGAAGTTTACAATTTTCAGTTGTATGTTGTTTGACCCCATTTAATTTTCCAGTTGCTTCCTAAGTAGTCAACAGATGTCAACAACACAAGCGTGACTGTGTTCATGATTTTTGTTTGTGTTCACATACAGTAGCACATGTCAAAACCTTTTTCACATTTCAGTGGAGTAAATGAAATCTATTATCTATGAGAAAATGCCAGAAAATGGTACATTTTTTTTAAATATGTTATGTAAGTCACAAGCTCTATTGTCTGATAACATTGTAAAAAGTAGGGGAGAGCGGGGACGAAAGTAACGTGGGACGAAATTAACAAATCATTTTTCTCGAAGCCCTGACATTTGCTCTCCAGGCTATACTGTAACAGCTTAGCACGCAACCCTTGATGGACCTGCCAAATATCATGCGATTTTGGAACCAAGTCCTGCAGTTAGCTCCACATTTCTGTTTTAAAGTGCAAAAAGTAAATTATTGCAGTGGTTCTTTTTTCCTTATTACAAGTTGTTTTTTTCTTTTCATGTGTCACACTAATGATCTACAGGTTATTTAGTGCAATAACACATCCTTGAGTTTGAAATGTCTGAGTGTTTCTAAAAGTAAATCAGGTTTAAATGGCAAGAGTTCCTGTGCGGACAAAAGTAGCAGTTATTTATATTCCACTGCTAATAGACAACCCTTATGGTTTGCTTCCACATTAGTTTTCAGTGTTTGGCTCATGTTTGATAATAATGTAAATTGCCAATAATAATACAAAATTATTAAAAAATTATAAAACAATTTAACATTTTGCATTGTTGGATTGCTTTTGAAGCATTTGATGGAACTGAAATTTAAAATAAAAATGTCATTTAATTTTTTTTTTTTTTTGCAAAAAAAAGGGACAAAATATGTTTGTAGTAAACATTAACAAGGTCAAAGTAAAACATATTTAAACTAAACAAGATTAAGCCATTAAATTTAGCAAATATTGTTGTGTTACTTTCGTCCCTGTCTATAGGGTCAAAAATAGCAATGTGCAACTTTTGTTTAAAGTGAAATTATATTGGACTTGTTTTACATTGATACAAAAATAACACCTGACATTTGATAGACCACTGTTGTGAGTTTGTAACCACAGCAAAATTATATTTCTGCTAAAACATTATCTTTTAAAATAAGGTTTTTATGAAAAATGTTATTTTCGTCGCTGCTCTCCCCCTAACATTGTATAAGAGAATGACTTATACTACACAATGGAGATCAAAAATAAAGAACAGTTTCCTGCAGTTTCCTAAATTTCTCAGTCGCTGCTTAGTCCAGCAATTCTTACAAAGGTGAAAGAGCGGTTTTAAAACATATTTCATGACTTTGCTGTATTCTAAAGCACAGTATAAAACATGAGATATTTGGAAAGAGAACACTGATCAAAGTAAATAAACTAGCAGATTCCACCAAGTTATTTAAGCTATGTTAATCTGCACCACAGTAATATTATGGATGATCTGACCAACCCTATATCTGGTAGCCAAACCTCAAGTTTTCACTGATTCTAAAGTTGAAGCCCTCTGACAACAGGACCCTATAATTCATAGCAAACTTGATGTTTAAGAGAACTGAGAAATGCTGTAATCTTTCTTCATGCTACAATCATTTAATTTTTAATTACTGTATTTTTCACAAAATAAACAGGTTTGCTAAAGTGCCCCAGAAGATGACCTATGTCTGGAATGATCATGTGTTTTCCAAGTTTAATCTTCACTATATATGCGTGTGCGTCCACATGTGTGTTTGTGTGTATGTGTGAGTCAGTATATAAATATTCATATCAAAGAATGTGTAAGAAATATATTGATCAAATATACTGTTAACCCTTACTGTAGATTATGCAGTAAATAACTGTAAAATAGCCAGTGCTTTGCTTTAATAAAAGGAAACAGTATTTTACTGTAAAAGGAGTAGGATTTGTATGAAATTGTGTAGTGCAAAGAATAAATTACAGCAATTTAGTTTCCCTGCTGAAAAATCCAGCTTAAACCAGCAAAAGCTTGTTGGTTGGTTTTAGCTGGTCAACTAGCCTGGTTTTAGAGGGGTTTTGGCCATTTCCAGGCTGGTTTCCAGCCATTTCTAGCCTGGTCTTAGCTGGTCAGGCCGGAAAATGACCAGCTTAAACCAGCTAAAACCAGCTTGACCAGCCTGGTTTAAGCTGGACTAAGCTGGTTTTGGCTGGTCAATCTGGTTTTAGCTGGTCAACTCCCAGCCTGACCAGCTAAGACCAGGCTGGAAATGGCTGGAAACCAGCCTGGAAATGGCCAAAACCCCTCTAAAACCAGGTTGGCCGACCAGCTAAAACCAGCCAACCCGCTTAGGCTGGTTTAAGCTGGATTTTTTAGCAGGGTTATGTACCTATTACAGATAGTTACTGTGATAATAAATGGTAAATTACTGTTCAACCATTACTGCCCCATCTACTCTGATGTTTATGTTGCTAATTTCACTGCAGCCATCTCGGTTTTCTTTGTTTTTTTTTAATGTTTTTAACATTGAGTATCAGGAGTCAACCAATGCCACAGAGCTTATTTAAAGGTAAGTATAAGATATGGACGAGACGCATTTAAAGGCAAAATTATTCACCCTCCTTTAAAATTAGTTATTTTTTTCAAATATATCCCAAGTGATGTTTAACAGAGCAAAGAAATTGTCACAATAATTCTTATAACTTTGTTTACTTTTCCTATAATTGATCTAATTTGCCTAGTTTAACCTATAGTTAAGCATTTAAATTGCACTTTAAGCTGAATACTAGTATCTTGCTAAAAAAAAACAGTAAAAATGTGTTATTTAAAAAATATTTTAAACAGCACTTACATACATTTTTGCAGAGACTCAATGAATTTGTCTGGAAAACTTCAAATGAAGTAGGTAAAAGTGGCATTAACAGTATAGTATAAAGGCTTTCCTAAATAAATGTATAAATCAGGCTATTTGTTTTGTTTCTTATTATTACTACAGGTTTGGAACGACATGAGGATCAGATTATTTATTATTATTTTTGCTTTGGATGATGTTTGTTTGTATATTTTTACTGTTTTTATTCGATGATATCTGCATGATTGTGATAAAGGCAGTTGCTTTGAAATTATCCTATGTACCAGGAGTGTCAAACTCAAGGAGGGCCGCAGCCTAGCAGAGTTTAGTTCCAGCCCTGCTTCAACAGATTTAATTTGATCAGGTGTGTTTAATTAGGGTTAAAGCTTAACTGCACTGTTACCCTGTAGATTATGCAGTAAATAACTGTGAAATAGCCAGTGTTTTGCTGTAATAAAAGGAAACAGTATTTTACTGTAAAAAGAGTAGGATTTGTATGAAATTGTGTAGTGCAAAGAATAATTTACAGTAATTTACTTCATGTACACATTACAGGTAGTAACTGTGACAATAAATGATAAATTACTGTTACTGTCCCATCTACTCTGATGCTTTATGTGGCTATTTATAGAGAAATGCATTTATATTAAGGCAGAAAACAATGATTTAGGCATCACACCACACTTCCACAGGCTGTCTGTCTCATTCTAAACACAAAGGTGTTGGAAAAAGTTTTCTGAAAATGCTGGCCCTTTAAGGGAGCCAGGTGTTTGATTTGTTTACTTCTGAGAGTGCTCCGTTCTGTCTATCAATTCAGATGCAGAGTCTAATAGGTTTTAAGCTTTAAATAAGAATCTACAATGAGTAAGTAAAATGTGTTTAAATGTTTTTGAGGGTTTTCTGAAATAAGTCTGTGTTTTAAGTTATATTGTTGTTATCTTGACCTGTATACTTGAAAGCTACATTGTTAGCTAGTTAGCCTCTCCTCATAAACCTTCTAACATTACTTTTATTTAAGTATATTTATTAATTGGATATTGAATATTGCCATAATGTACAGATGCAAACTAAGCAGCTTTTATACACATAAAAACCATTAAACTCCAATCACCTCAGTTAGGTAACATGTGCACAGAAATCATCACAGGGAATCACAAAAAATATGATACAAATGGCCATCCACACACAAAACTCCACTGTCAAGTCCCAGGTTGTGAATTTGTTGCTAAGTTTTTTCAGAGCTGTGTTTCCACCTATGAATTTATATTAGGGACAATAGAAAAGTTTGTTGGCATGAGATTTTTTTAAGTAAATAATAATTATAATAATAATAAAAGATTGGATCCTTTGGTTTCTCTGTGTTGCCGACTTTATTTTTGTTTTTTATAATTATTTAAAACATTTTATTGAGAATTGGCAAATGGTATGTGCCTGTGTTTGACAAACATGTTTCTAACCATATCTAGAGTAAAAGTGTGTTCTTTTGATATATTTATTTTTTATAATTATTTGAGACTTAAATTTTTTTTTTTTAAAGGTTTTAATTTCAGTTTTTGTATGCATGGTCAGCATTGAGGGGAGAGTAACACATTTCACTGCAGCACTTTCTGTGTGTGTGTGTGTGTGTGTGTGTGTGTGTGTGTGTGTGTGTGTGTGTGTGTGTGTGTGTGTGTGTGTGTGTGTGTGTGTGTGTGTGTGTGTGTGTGTGTGTGTGTGTGTGTGTGTTTCTTTTTTTTTTTTTTCTTTTATGTTTCTAACCTATTTCAGGAGTCAAGTAATGCCACAGTAGAGCTTATTCAAAGGTAAGTATTATACAGTATATGAATGACATACTGTACATTTAAAGGCAAGATTATTCAGTCTCCTTTGAAATTTTAATTCTTTTTCAAATATATCCCAAGTGATGTTTAACAGAGCAAGGAAAATGTCACAGTATTTAAATATTATAAACCTTGTTTACTTTTCCTAATTAACCTAGTTAAGCCTTTAAATTGCAATGTAAGCTGAATATTAGTATCTTGCAAAATAACTAAGAATGTGTTTAAAAAAATCTCCCCTTAAACAGCACTTACATACATTTTTGCAGAGGCTCAATGAAGTTGACTGGAAAACTTCAAATGAAGTAAGTAAAAGTGGTATTTATAGTCTAAAGGCTTTCTTAAATATATGCATAAATTATTTGTTTTGTTTTTTATTATTCCTACAGGTTTGGAGCAACCTGAGGATCAGTGCTGACCAATTTTTATTTATTTTTTTTTTATTTTTTTTTGCTTTAGATTGAGTTTGTTAATTTATTTAATTATATAGTTTTTTATTGGATATGTGATTGTGATGAATGTTGGCAGTTGCTTTAAATGTATTCTATATACCATGGGGGTCAAACTCAGTTTCTGGAGGGCTGCAGCTCAGCAGAGTTTAGTTCCAACCCTGCTTCAACATTACCTGTAGATTTCTAACGAGCCTTAATTAGTTTGATCGGGTGTGTTTAATTAGAGTTACAGCTTAAAGCTCCGGTCACACTGCACTATTCTCCCCATAGACTTTGATTCAGACGCATGTGAATGCTGCAGGCTGAAAATGCAAGCTCATGCGACACGTTTTGCAGTTCGCTGCGTTGGAAAGATCAAGCTTGGTAAACTCTGACCTGCGAAATCACATCATGTGATTGCGTGAGACCAATCGAAGATCATAGCATAACCTCTCTGGACAGAAATATTAAATATGGACTAATCGCTCTCTTTTTTTTTTAAACGTCTAATCATCTTGTTTAATCCCACTCCTTTTCGCAGTGCCGTATGACATAATTTGGCATGCTCAAATGTTAGTCTGGACGCAGCCTTACTGTGCAGACCTGTGGCTCTCAGTAATATGTAAGATGACATTTAAATGTTTGACACCTGCGCTATATACACTGCATGTATTGTTTTTTAATTTAATTTATTCATTGTAAATAGAAAATGGATTCATATCTGCTGATTTCTTTAATTTTGTTATACATTTTCTGTTGTATATTTGTTTGCTGCCAAAACAATAAAATACATTTGTCTGAAGAATTTATATGCTTTCTATTTTTAATAACAGTTGAGAATACTGATATATTTTAGGAACACTACAATAACTATATATGACATACTATTAATGTGTATGCAGTATAATGCAGTGAGTTGTAACACTGCAGTACAGTAATTAACTGTAAGCAGTTTCCAGTTAGTTACCACTACTGCTCTATTACAGTAATTAACTGACAACACTGCTGCCAGGTACTCGCTGTAATTGTTCAGTTACAGTAATTAACAGGCAACACTGTTGCCAGTTACTTACTGTAACCAAACTTTTACAGTGACCAACTGGCAACAGTGTTGCCAGTATTCTACTGTAAAAAAAAGCCAGATAAGGTCTAACAGTGCATGTATAAGTATATTTATAGCAAAAGTATATTTGATCTAACAAGTTTTTCCCTGGCTTACATCTATTTAAATTGTCATTTTAGCATAAACACAGAAAGTAGAGTTCAAACATGTGAAGTGAGAAACAATAATGTGTATATATATAAACAAAACAATTACATATATCACATTCAACAATCACATGTTTTATTTGGAATTTACAATGTTAAGATTCCACCTTAATTACTTCATTTAGGTCTTCAAATGTGTGAAAGAACAGTTACAGTATAGTTCTAATGCAAAAGAAAACAGGCTTAACGTCCCTATAATGCACTGCAAATGTATTCATTCGCTGACGCCAGTGTTGTGTCATATTTTCCTGCCCCACATTCAAAAAGTAGATGACGAAATATACTACCTATCAGATTATGCTACAAGTGCAAATTTTTGGAGTGGTGTGACCTACCCCAATCCCTAACCTTAACCTCTGAACTATTCATATACAAAGTTAGCATAATCTGACAGGTAGGATAAAATGTTAGGACACCTTGTTTCAGAACAAGGCCTGGAGGACTGCAGGGAGAGACAGCAGAATGGTGCAGGTGAGAGAGAGGGGTGAGAATGACTCTGCCCCACTAAAAATGACCGGGACATCGTTGAGGGTGTTAATGAAGAAGCTGGTGAAGGGAACGGTACTCATGAAGGCTGTGCTGTTGGAGTTCTGTGGGTTCATCTCAATGCCAGGGGGAACGGACAAAATGCCAGCTTGAATCCACATGTAGCCATTACTGCACAACAAGGGACTGCCATTCTGAATGAGAAAGAAGGACTGTTTAAAAACTTCATAGTAACCATTCAAGCTTCTTTACACCTGCTATTAAATTGTAGGTTTTCTCAATATGAACACAAGTGGCTGACACTAAATACAGATGTGATTGTTCTGTCTAGATGTGTGTGTAAATTTTGAGTTGGTTCACTTTTAACCACTTCCAGAGGTAGTGGAAAACACATTAGACTGGATTACTTTCATAGTGTCATCAGATTTGTTCAAACAGCCACTAAAAACCACCTACTCTCTGTCTCTCAACATTCCTACAGTGCTTGGTGTAGTAATGTTGCTATTAGAGCACAAACAAAAACTGTTCATATAGTTTCAACCCAGGCTCATTCTGATTAGGTACCTCCATATACATTTCTGGAGAGAGCAAAATATGTCCCAGGAGCAACTTTTTTTTTTTTTTTTTTTTTTTGTGCAGTTTTTGTTTTTCGTGAATGCACCAGAGGCCGCTGTGTACGCTTTTTCAGATCTCAAATTTATCACGCAAGTTTATTTTATTTTTTGGCTTCTGTTTTTGTCTTTCTGGAACCGTTCTTCACCAAACACCAGACACTTACATCCGACCCACATAGCCAGAATTTACTGTGCCGAATATTTGCCAAAAGTGGCACACATATGTTTTAAAATAACTGGGCCAAATTTGTCATGCTTTCTCTGGGCTCACAGCCACATTAGCCAGAGCTTACTGTGCCAAATATTTGCCAAAAGTGGCCCACATTTGTTTTATAATAACTGGGCCACATTTGCACCTCTACATGTGAGCCACTTTGGATTTAGACCCAGATTATCCTTAAATGACTATGCCACATTTTTGACAAATGTGGCCCACATTTGTCCTCTATCATTTGGGCCAAATTTACCATTTTCCACATGGGCCACATTAGGCTCACATTCAGATTACATTTTGCCATAAGTGCCAAATCTTTGCCTTAAATGGTCCATGTATGAATTGGCCCCCTTTTGTCATTGTATAGGTGGGCCTACTTCAGGCTCACGTTCATTTTGTCTGGGCCAAAAAAAGACCACCAGTGCCGCTGGTGTAAATATAATGAGAGCATTGTATTATGCAATTATTGTACTTTGAAATTTTGTATGACCAATCAAATTAGAGGATCATTAAAACCACTATTTTTCCTGTTTCCACCCAGATAGCAAAATTCATGTGGCTCAAATCCAGCCTACACCAAGCACTTACATCCGGCCCACATACCGCATGGAATGATGGCACTTGGGTGGTATGCTCCTGTTTGCCAGATCTGGGCCACAATAAGCCTTAGCAATACCACATATCAGCCAGAATTCAACCAAATGAACCAGAACTGACCCTATCCTGGGCCACAGTTTGCTTTTTTTGGCCCAGATATGGCCCACACCAGACACTTACGTCTAACGCACATAGCAAGAGTTTACTGTGCTGAATATTTGCCAAAAGTGGCCCACATATGTTTTAAGAATCCACTGGGCCACTTTTGTCATATTTTCTCTGGTCCACTTTAGGCTCACAGCCACATTAGCCAGAGTTTACTGTGCCAAATATTTGCCAAAAGTTTGTTTTAAAATATCTGGGCCACATTTGCACCTCTACATGTGAGCCACGTTGGGTTTAGACCCAGATTACCCCTAAATGACTATGCCACATTTTTGACAAATGTGGCCCACATTTGTCCTCTATCATTTGGGCGAAATTTACCATTTTCCACATGGGCCACATTAGCACTTACATCCAACCCACACACCGCATGTAATGATGGCACTTGGGCGGTACGCTCCTGTTTGCCAGATCTGGGCCACTATAAGCCTTAGCAATTCCTCATATCAGCCAGAATTCAACCAAATGAACCAGAACTGACCCTATCCTGGGCCACAGTTTGCTGTTTCGGCCCAGATATGGCCCGCACCAGACACTTACATCCGACTCACATAGCAACAGTTTACTGTGCTGTACCATTTCCACATGGGCCACAGTAGGTTCACATTAGATTATATTTTGCCTTAAGTGCCAGATCTTTGCCTTAAATGGTCCAATGGTCCATGAATCTTGGTCCATGAATGAAACCATGAATGGTCCATGAATCTTTGGCCCGCTTTTGTCATTGTATAGGTGGGCCACTTCAAGCTCACGTTCATTTTGTCTGGGTCGAAAGAAGACCACCAGTGCCGCATAACTGCCTAAAGTGGCTCACATTCGTATGCTATCTGGGCAGTTCACAGAATTTACATTAAAGCATTAAAACACTTTGTAAAACAATTTATGGTTTATTCAAGGTACACATGATCAAACCATCAATTGTTGCACTACTGTAATGTAATACTCTACCAAATTATGCTATTCAGTGCATGATTGCTAACAACCTCAAACAACTGAAGAGGATTGTGCAGATACCTGTGCAACATTGACAGGCTCTGTGCAGATATTGGTATGTCCGCTGTCTGAAGGATCACAGTTTACAATGGTCGTCTGGAATTCCTGAAAGGATAGTCCAGCTTAAAACAAAAAGAGAGAAGCAAAATGATCAGTCATGACATATTGCTGGATTTCCTGATGAGAAAGTAAGAATAAGTGATTACATAAACTCACTAGAGCTGAATGAGCTCAAAAAGGCTACTACACACTGAGCACCAGGGCCAAAGCTTGAATAATACATCTCCACGGGTAAATTGGCAATGGTATACATTGGAGTGTACAGTTGCACAAGTGCTACCCCATTGCCTGAAACGCTGTCGAAAAAGATGTTTGCTACATTAGACGATACAGGGGAGCTGGAGCAGTCCCACCAATTAGCGAGACTGAGGGTTGCAGTCCATCCATTTATACCCGCAAATCTAAAAAAAAAAGCAATATTAAATGTCAGGCCACAAGTCATCCACAAGTTTGCTCAATAATTTCTTATGAAATAAAGTTTTCCTGGTTTGGTTACCCAGAAAAGCAGCTAGCAGAGGTCAAGATGAATTGGTCAGACACCAAAGTTCCTATACACTCTGGGCTACTGTTATAAGATAAAACAGCCATCCATGGGTACACACTGGCAGAGCCTCCACACAAGGTCGCTGTAGAGTAAACACAAAGAGAGAGAAAGTGTGAATGGAGGCTAAAGTATCATTTCAATGATTACTTTTGATGTCGCTTTGTCAACATACGTTTTGTAGGACAGGCCTCGTTGTCATCCTGAACAGGAGCATTGACATCAACAGGAACGAAACTAGCCGTGACATACTGAGAAATCCAGTTCTGGTACTGAGAAACTCTGGCGTACACCCCAGGATAATTTGGGTCAGCACAACCGTTACCAAAACTCACAACACCAGCCTGGACCCATGTATTGAAGCTTTTGATGACCATTGGACCTCCGGAGTCGCCCTTTACAGTGAGGGAGAATTAAAAAATTAT
Organism: Danio kyathit; assembly: GCA_903798195.1. Taxonomy (NCBI): domain Eukaryota; kingdom Metazoa; phylum Chordata; class Actinopteri; order Cypriniformes; family Danionidae; genus Danio; species Danio kyathit. Next base: position 50,645,898 of record LR812521.1, on the reverse strand, counting down.
ATGTACACTACCAGTCAAAAGTTTGGGGTCAGTAGGATTTTTTAATGTTTTTAATGTAAAATGAGATTCTCCTGCTCACCAAGGCTGCATTTATTTAATCAAAAATACAGTACAAATTGTAAAATAGTGAAATGTTATTGCACTATAACTGTTCAAACGTAGTTTATCATTTAATTGAATTTAATCATTTATTCCAGTGATTTTAAAAATGATTTTAAAATGAATTTAAAAATCCAGTCTTCAGAGTCTCATGATGCTTCAGAAATCACTCTAATGTTAATTATTATTATTATTATTATTATTATTATTATTATTATTATTATTATGAATGGTATTAGTAATGAAAGCAATAATAACTGGAGTAGTAATTTAAATTAAAACTTCATTCAGTAAGAAAGTAGGTATTTAAAATTTTAATGAATATAAAATGGGTGATGCAGTGGCGCAGTAGGTAGTGCTGTCGCCTCACAGCAAGAAGGTCGCTGGTTCGAGCCTTGGCTGGGTCTGTTGCCGTTTCTGTGTGGAGTTTGCATGTTCTCACTGCGTTCGCGTGGGTTTTCTCCGGGTGCTCCGGTTTCCCCCACAGTCCAAAAACATGTGATACAGTTGAATTAGGTAGGCTAAATTGTCCGTAGTGTATATAAGGGCATCCGCTGTGTAAAAACATGCTGAATAAGTTGTCGGTTCATTCCGCTGTGGCAACCCCGGATTAATAAAGGGACTAAGCCAAAAACGAACGAACGAACGAATGAATGAATATATATAAAAAAAATTTACAAATGTTGCATAAATGAAAATTATAATTTTCTTTAAAATTATTTAATTAAAAATTCATTCATTCATTCATTCATTTTCTTGTCGGCTTTGTCCCTTGCGGGGTCGCCACAGCGGAATGAACCGCCAACTTATCCAGCACGATTTTACGCAGCGGATGCCCTTCCAGCCGCAACCCATCTCTGGGAACTTCCACACACACATTCACACTCATACACTATGGACAATTTAGCTTACCCAATTCACCTGTACTGCATGTCTTTGGACTGTGGGGGAAACCGGAGCACCCGGAGGAAACCCACGCGAACCCAGGGAGAACATGCAAACTCCACACAGAAACGCCAACTGACCCAGCCCAGCCGAGGTTCGAACCTGCGACCCAGCGACGTTCTTGCTGTGAGGCAACAGCACTACCTACTGCGCCACTGGGTTGCCTTTAATTAAAAATATATATTTTTAATTTTCTTAAAAAAAAAAACTGACCCCAATATATATATATATATATATATATATATATATATATATATATATATATATATATATATATATATATATATATATATATATATATATATAATGGCAGATAACAAACTTGAACATTGAAATGAGAAATGATAGAAATGAACATTGTTTATACCTGGCAGGAATCCTTTCCACCTTGTAGTAGTCCAGCGCACATCATGTTGTTTGTTATCGAGCTACCACCACCGTAAAGGCAGTTACACAGGTTATTTCCAACAATGGGCACATTCACCTCCTGTAGGATTTGAGGTGAAGGAAGGGATACTGCAAAACAGAGAATGAGAGAAAGTCAGCTGAATAGTATATGAATTTGCTAAACATCATGAAAAAAGCAAGTGAAATGGGAATAAAATATAATAAACTGATAAAACTGTATATGTTTTTGAAGTTTGGAAAGTCTGATTTTTAGTTTGAATAAAATGTCATTTTTGTTTTATTCTGTACTCAACTAAGCAAATTTGATTCAAGAGTTCACACTTAGATAATGCTTGATGATAGTAGCAGGTTTGGCATGCTGTCCCGGGAGAGAACCCTGAGCTCGGAGATAGATGAGCCCATGACTCCCGCCTGGTCAATGAGCATTTAAAGGGATACGAGATCAGGTAGTTCTCGAGAGCTCCCCCGATTCGTTTGGCCTATTCATTGATTAATAAAGACAGCTCTATAGGAATAGGCCGCCAACCACACCGGTGCATAATCACTTAGAGAAGCTCAGTAATAATGTATTTGTGACTGTTACTATTATTTTATTTAATTGTGTCTCATGTCTTTAGACTGTAGGAGGATACCGGAGTACCTGGGGGAAACCAACGCAAACATGGCGAGAATATGTAAACTCCGCACAGAAATGCCAACTGACCCAGCAAGGACTTGAACCAGCAACCTTCTTGCTGTGAGGCAGCAGTGCTAGCCACTGAACCGCCGTGTCGCCTGATCCTAGAAATGAGGCGGAGGGAGAAGGGGTGAATGGGGGGGTTCTTTTCAAACGAAGATAGGGTGTAAATTTAGGCTGGATATTTATGTTAGATTTGGAATAATCCGATTGGCTAATAATTACCAATAGGGACCACAATATCACATGCTCCTCTTGAAATTAGTTTGTGGAACTTCACTTACAACATTGTCATTCAGAGTACCTTTTGCATAATATAACAAACTATCAGTGTGATTTATTTTTAATTTAAGACAATATTTCCAATGTTTTAACTTCAGAGTTAAAAAATCAATATTTGATTTTCACTTTTTAATCATGACAAATGAAAATATTTGTTCTTTTGACTGATAATACTTTTAAAAATGCCTTACATGATATTATTTTTATTTGAAAAGTGGAAAAATGTTACCAGATCTTTACAGAAAGAAACAAATATTAATATTTTACTCAAACCATACAATGTCATCTGGGTTAATCGTGTAAAGCGCACACGCACACACACACACACACACACACACACACACACACACACACACACACACACACACACACACACACACACAAATGACACAAAAGGAGCTGCCAGTTTTTTCCTGTTATTTTATGTGTCCTGTGGACCCAAGCATCAATAAACGTGTTTCTTACCACCAGATTCAATGTTTCCCCAGCCTGTGATCCACATTGTGTCATTGTAGAATGTGCTTCCTATTGCTGCCAGACAGACAGGCTGGATGTAGTTAGTGAAGATCACCGGTGAGGAGAGTTGCAGCAGGGCCATGTCATTGTCATGAGTTGAGCCGTTGTATGATGGATGAACAATGACCCGAGAGACCAAACTGGACACCTCATTCGGATTGGGCAGATCTTGACTCTGCCGACCCAGATACACAGTGTAGTCTGAAGGATTAGGGTTGCTGAAAAGAGAACATAATATTTTTTTTACAATTAAAACTAGTGATGCACTGATCTTGACTTGGTCGATTCTGATTAGCAAGCAAATTGGCCAATTCTAAAAAAAATTAAATAAATAAATAATTAAATTACATTATATTCAATTATACTTAAACTACAACTTGCTTGCTGTATTTATTCAATCTACTTATATAAAATGAGCTGAAACAACAGAATTTTTGAGTTTTTTTTTTTTTTGGAATAACTTGTTTGGAATAACTTGGAATAATTGTTTTATGTTCAATCCACTTAAATTTGTAAAAACTTTTTTTTTTGCCCCAACACAAATGAATTGTGGGGAACTGAGCATTTTTACAGTTTATTTGTTTTAATTTAATGAGGAAAACATCACAAATATGTGGAAGTATGAAGGTAATGCAGAATATCTATGTTGCATCGTCAGGCCCTCTGGCCTCTGGTAATGTTCTGTTTATACTCTTTTACATGAAGTAAATCATTGCAGTGTAGTTTGTATGCAAGTGAGCAGAACAGAGAGATTAATAAAGCTAAAAATGTATAAAAATACAATATGTAATGGAGATACTAATGGTCAGATATATGTGTTTTACCTGGGAAAGCAGTGAGCAGCTGACAGGATCCACTGGTCACTAATTAGTGACCCACCGCAGAAGTGAGAGCCGCTCTCATGAAGGCTGGCCTGCCATGGCCATGAGCCGGCAGATGCATTTGTTCCCCCCACGATCTTTGTGTTGAGAGGAGCTTTGCCACATGCTTCAAAATAGAAGTAAAAAAATGTAAAGAACCATTACAGTGACCGTCTCAAAAGATGTTCTTCAGTAAACTGTTATATGTAATGAGTAATTATTTACCAGGGGGAAATGGGGTACCCTGGCAGTCACACCCTTGAGAAGATCAGACATTACCAGTTAAAAAGATGATATTCACAGATACAAAAATAACGTACATGTAGCTCATATTTTAAGCTTACTAAGAAAATAATGTCATTCATAAAAAAGCCCTGTAACTGCATCTGAAATTACTGTGTGCAAAAATAAATAAATACAACTATAATAAACGCTATACTAAAATAAAAATGAAAATATAAAAAAGAATATATCTCAAACTATTGTAAATAAATATAAGAATGTCTATATGTATTCTATAAAATGAAAAACTACAATTTTGACTCAATGATACTAAAATATACTGCTGTATGTGTGTATATATATCGTCGCCTTGGAATTATAAGGTTCTATCTGCATTCTGAATGATTTCAAAGTTTTTGCATTCCATAGCAAACAATATGCGTGTAGCATTTGTTTTTTAAATAAAAAGTCTTAAAATGTAAACAACTTATAAAAAACATCCCATAATGTAAATAAGCTGTCATTTAATAAGAATATGTCACTCAATTTTGACAAAAATGTCAGATAGAACCTTATAATTCTAAGGTGACGATATATATATATATATACAGTTGAAGTCAGAATTATTAGCCCCCTGTTTATTTTTTTCCCCAATTTCTGTTTAAAGGAGAGCAGATTTTTTCAACACATTTCTAAACATAATAGTTTTAATAACTCATCTATAATAACTGATTTATTTTATCTTTGCCATGATGACAGTAAATAATATTTTACTAGATATTTTTCAAGACACTTCTATACAGCTTAAAGTGACATTTAAAGGCTTAACTAGGTTAATTAGGTTAACTAGGCAGGTTAGAGTAATTAGGCAAGTTATTGTATAATGATGGTTTGTTCTGTAGACTATCGAAAAAAAAAATTGCTTAAAGGGGCTAATAATTTTGACCTTAAAATGTTTTTTAAAAAATTAAAAACTGCTTTTATTCTAGCCGAAATAAAACAAATAAGACTTTCTCCAGAAGAAAAAACATTATCAGACATACTGTGAAAATTTCCTTGTTCTGTTAAACATCATTTGAAAAATATTTTAAAAAGATCTTGAACTTCAACTGTGTATATATATATATATATATATAATAGCATAATAGCATAATAATAATAATAATAATAATAATAATAATAAATTATATATATATTTTTTATTAATTATTATTTTGGTAACATATTTGATTATGACTATATACTGTAAAGATGAAGGCGATTACCTGTGGACAGGAGAGTGACCACACAGACCAAGCTCAGTTTCCAGAACATCTTCAGCTTCCTGATTTGAGAGGCGACTCTGAATATTTATTCCCTGTACAGTGTGACGTCTACACACCTCTCCTCATATTCCTATTTAAGCTGAAGGCACACCTAGACGAAAAGCACAATCATTCTATACACAATGAAAAACATTCCAAAAAAGATTCTGTCATATTAAATGCACAAACCTGACAGTCAAAATGACCTATCAAGCTTATGAAGTGTGAAATGCATGTATATTCCCATAATGTTTCTTCTTCTGGAGAAAGTTTTATTTGTTTTATTTCGTCTAGAATAAAAGTATTTAAAAAAAAAAAAATTCAATATTATTAGCCCCCTAAAGCAATATTCATCTTTCCGATTGTCTTTAAGCTGAATACTAGTATTTAAAAAAATATCTAATGAAATATTATTTACTGTCATCATGGCAAAGATAAAATAAATCAGTGATTAGAAATGAGTTGTTAAAACTATGAAGTTTAGAAATGTGTTGAAAATGTTTTCTCTCTGTTAAACAGAAATTAGGAGAAAAAAAATGTATGTATGTATATATATATATATATATATATATATATATATATATATATATATATATATATATATATATATATATATATATATATATATATATATATATATATACAGTGTAAAATATTATTCAAATATTAAGTGAAAAAAGACAGTAACAATCATCATCTTTTTCATCCTCATTATTTTATACATCATCATCACTCTGAAACTCTCCCTACAGATATCACAAAATCTACAGGTTCACATATTTGTTTGCCAGTGAAACTAGTTTCCCAGGTTTTTTCTTTCTTTCTTTTTAATAGAATACCACAAATCTATGCAGGCTGATAATAGAAGCTGAAACAAGGTGTGTCCACTTTTTCATTCTGCTTATAATGGACTTAAAAGTGAGGTCTTTGTGTGTTAAGTGTGCAAAAGTGCAAGGCTGAAAATAAATGACAAGCAATGCCAATGCAATGAAATCTTTCATGCCATCGCAAAGGTTTCTTATATAACAATGATTTGAAAAGGGACACAACATCAACATCAAACATATATTTTGTGTTCATTTGATTTCTTTTTTCTTTTCTTTTTCAGTTTTTAGTTTCATTTTTAAATTTTCTGTTTGTAAATTCATAGTTCAAAATTAGCCAAAAGTAATGTCTAAAAGAGATTTAATAATTGTAGTTTAATTAAAAAAACCAAAATATGCTAAACATTTTTTACTGAAAAAAGGAAAAAGCTAAACAAGTTTAGGTATTTCACAAAATTATTTAGCAACAAGCATATTATCAAGTTTCATGTCTTATATTTTACGGAGAATATACTACAAAATGCCTTCTACAAGTATTTAAATAAACTAGTAATCCATACACCTGATACAGTATGTTCACTTGTAATATTAATGAAACACAATCAAAAAGTATTTTGTGAACTAGTTGTGTACTTGTTGTGATTGAAAGTATCAATAAAACACCAGTATGTTTAATAAATGTCTATATAGTGCAGTTAAAAATTTAGACTTTTTGTTAAACCCATAAAAAATGATTGTTATCCAAATTAACAGTCACACTTTATTTTGATGGTCCGTTTGTTGAATTTAAGTTACATTGCATCTACATGCTAACTAATTCTCATTAGATTATAAGTAGACTGTTACGTTGGGGTTAGGTTTAGGGTTAGGGTAAGTTGACATGTACTTGCAAAGTTTCTTATAGTCAGTTAAATGTCTGTTGAAGGAGCAGTATCAACAGATATTAAGCAGACAGTCTACTAAAATTCAACTGGACCATCATAATAAAGGGTTACCAAATTAACATACAACATTAACAATGAACACACAAGTTTTTTCAGAAGTATATAATCTGGCTGTGTTTATTGTTGTTCTGTTTAAGTTATGTTGAGTTCAGACTGCATGATTTTCAAAGTAGTCGTGTCACAGATGATTTCACACTGCATGACTATCTGGGGTAGCGTTTTGTCGCTGCTTTGTTTACACTGCAAAATGGATCTGCAACAGTGGATTTCACACTGCATGACTTTAAAATAGGAAGAATCGCTGACAACTTTGTCCAAATTACGTCTTACAACCAAACACACGTAGTATATCTTTTATTATTAACTACATAACGAGAAAGAAGCCTTTAATGGGGTAGAAAATGTACATATTTGCTTACCTGGGTTTGAAGGGAATTAGCAATTTCTTCTCAACTTTTTTTCTTTTTCGACCCACTTGTGATATTGCTCACACGTCAAACACACACGGGTGCTCCTGCCAAATTTCTGCTAGTTTTTCCTCCATTTATTGGGTCGAAATAACCTGAAAATGAGTGCTTTTAACTTCTCCTGCTGGCCTACGCTAGTGGATGCTGCTCTCTCATTGGCTGTAGGTGATCGCTGATCTTATTTTCAGTCAAAACTCATTTCACACGGCATGATTTGAATTGGCGACAGCTCCAGAAATTTAGCATGCCAAATATCTCACAGGCATCGGCGACTCATGGGCGATTCTTTCAAATCACGTCTTTGATAGTTCACACTGTGTGATTGTCACTCGCGTGCACGAGCACCGATTTGCCTGTGATTTCAGGCATTTGTCTGCGATTTCTCAAAACCTGTCAGCGAGTCAAAATCTGGGCTACAATCATGCAGTCTGAACTCGGCATTAAAGAACATCCTCATTCACTAGTGCACATGCAGGTGTCAAATCCAGTTCCAGGAGGGCTGATTATAAGCAACCTGCTTCAACACACTTAAGCTGCAGTCACACTGGACTTTTCTCCCCATAGACTTTCATTCATATGCAAGGTCATGCGTCAAGTTTGGCAGGTCGCTGAGGTGCAAAGTTCAAGCTTGGTGAACTCTGACCTGCGAAATTGCATCACTTGACTGCGTGAGACTAATCGAGGATCAAAACATGACCGCTCTGGACAGAAATTTAAAATAGGGACCATTTGCTCGCTTTTTTTAATGTCTATTCATCTTGTTTAATCCCGCCCCATTTCACAGCGATGTACGACAGAATTTCGCAAGCTCAAACTCGAGTGTGACCACAGCTTTACCTGTAGCTTTCAATCAAGTCTGAAGGACATAATTAGTTTGATCAGGTGTGTTTAATTAGGGTTGGAACTAACTAACTAACTGAAGAAACTAATTGGGGTCCAACTAGGGTTGGAACTAACTGCAGAGCTGCGACCCTCCAGGAACTGGCTTTGACACCTGTGCACTTGAGTTAAACGAGTACTGTAGAGATAGTAAAGTAGTCAGTAACTTATGCGATGAGATATTAAACCCCTTAGCATTCCTGTATTCTTTTGGTGGTACATTGAAAGGGTTGAAATACATGCAATGCTCAATGGAATACAACATTGCAGTAAGTACAACTGGAGACACAAATGTTTGTGAAAACTAAACAGTCATGTTTATTGAGTCAAGCAAAAGTTATGAGCAGATATGGCATATAAGTCAGGTTATACAGTTCATGGAGGTTTCAGGGGAGATAACAGAGAACCTTCACATTGACTGATCAGGAACAGGTTTAGCTAGACTGTGATCACTGATTGATTGCAGAAAGAACCTGTCATTACTGTTTATGACAACTAAACTAGTTGTTCAGGGTTTTTTTTTTTTTTTCAGTTGATCTTATTTTCAATCAGTGATTCAAAAATTCATTAATAAAAAGGTGTTATTTCATTGGTAGATTAATAATTTTTCAAGTATTATTCAGTGGCATACATTTTGGATGCTTGGTTGTTATCAACTATTGGCATAATATTTGCTATAACCTCCATTTGGAACGTCAAGTTGCTTTCAAGCCGTGATTTTAATAGGCAAGTAGAAGATGATCCCTTATAATCTATTAAACCCATCCAACCCAGACTCATTCTGAAAGCATACCGCTATATACATTTCTGGAGAGCACCAAATACATCCCAGGAGGCAGTTTTTGTTTTTGCGAATCCACCAGAGGTTGCTGTCTACGCTTTTTGAGAATTTCTCTCATGAGTGCCAATTGAGCCTGCTGTTCTCACGTAAATATACCAGAGGCCACTGACTGACTGACTGAATAACTGACTGAATGACCGATCGACTGGCTCGCCCACCCACTTCCCTAAACCCAACTGACAGTTTTAAAAAGCAATCCAAAAAAAAAGAAAAGCCCTCGCCTGATTTTTACCACGTTTTCAGATTTTACCACATTCTCTTCCTGTTATTTACTTGTTTATTTTTTGGCTTCTGTTTTTGTCTTACCTGCTTTCTGGAACCATTCTTGACCGGACACAAACCCTGTCATTGCTGTCAGTGGTGGAAAGAGTACTGAAAAATCATACTCAAGTAAAAGTACAATTATTTGCCCAAAAATGTAGTGCAAGTAGAGTAAAAGTATCTGTTGTAAATATTACTCAAAATATGAGTAAAAAGTAGTGCTTTTAAAAGTACTCAAGAGTAGTGAGTGAGTATTACACTGTGTAAAGTTGATGCATTTACATGCAGTTTGTGCAGGGATGTGTAAACGTAACATTCTGAAGTGCACTTAGGGATCTTCTTATATTTGTTTGTTCCTTCCAACCTTCCTTCTATTGTTTGTTTGTGTATTCTGTCCTTCTTTTAAGCATTCGTTTGTTTGTTCATTCATTCATTTGTTCCTTCCTTCGTTCCTCGCTTCATTTGTTCGTTCGTTCATATTCATATCCGTCCTTCATTAGGTCCTTTGTTCATTCATTTGGTCCTTCCTTCCTTCATTAATTCGGTCCTTCCTTCCATTCCTTGTTCGGTCCTTCCTTCATTCGGCCCTTCCTTCCATTCTTCATTCGTTTCATTAAATGATTGTTTAAGGTTGTTTGATGATTTCAGTCATCATACAGTTGACATCCTTCATTTTTTCATCAGTGACATGCAGTCTACAAAAAGTCTCTGGGTCATTGTGTGTAAACATTTTGAACATCTTCATGGACATTTTTAATGCTTCCAAACGGTTTGCTGCATTTATAAAGCGCCCATGTCTTGAGGTTGTTCAGTATGATGCGGTTTACTTTCTATGCGTGATTTGATTGGACAGGAATAGCAGGACTGATTTTTCTACTTTAGCCACTCCCCATAGACAAGAAAAAATAAAGTAGTGACTGCAGGTTGATGGAAAGTAGTGGAGTAAAAGTACCGATACAGCACTAAAAATGTACTCAAGAGAAAGTAAAAGTACACATTTTTAAAACTATCTAGTAAAATACAATTCCTGAGAAAAACTACTCAATTCAAGTAGTTTGAGTATTTGTAATTTGTTACTTTACACCACTGGTCGCGGTCAACTTCTCACTGCGTCCCAAGTCCTCCGTCATAAATGGCGAGCTACAGGACAAACTGGAAACAGCGGGAAAGCCGTCCATACGGAGGTAAGCGGTCAGCTGGTAAGTGCAAAAAAGCAATGACGTCATACCGCCCAGTAGCATTCATTTTAAAGATGAAATGCAGCCGTACGTACTTCTGGCATCATAATTGGCAATCTCCAGAAACATATATAGGGCTACGTTTTCAGAATGAGCCTATTTAAAATGTATAATTTGAAAGTTCTATTAATAAAAATTAAACAGCAAAAGAAGGGAGGAAGCTAAGAAGGGAGGTTATGTGAAGCAGTGCATTCAAATCTGCACTTGACCCAGAGAAAGATTCAGTCTTCAGTCTTTTCACCAGTGGTATTCATCAGTCAGTATTATCAGTATTAACAGTATTAACAAAGAAAAAGTCACAGAAGGATGACTAGTTCTCCTGACAATCTGAAATGCACTGGACACTTTACTATCCATGAGGCTACAGGAGAGGATTTGTGAATGGAAGTTGAGCGAAGCAAAAGGTGAACACTGTTAATGATTTTTCTAAGTTACACAAAATTTAACTGTAATATGAACAGTACTGTAGGACAGTTATGCAGTATGTTAATGTATTTTAAAGATGCATTGTAAAATTACTCGATATTTTACAGTAAAGATATACAATAGTGTAAACACATATACAGGAAGATAAATGATGCTGTAATTGATTTACAGTAAGTTACTGGTAAACTCCTATATATACAGTTACTGTAGATTCTACAAGACATTGTTGACAGTGCAGGTTGCTCGTGTGATAATGACAGCACCTAATTACATTCAGATGATTCATATTAATACTAACATTTCTAACAGTCCAAATGTAGTAAAAGCTTTTTGATGCATCACTATTGTTTCATATGTTCATTGACATGTTTTGTTGCGTTCAAGTTTATTTCTAGTTTTGGCTCTGTGTAAAAAGGCTTCTTGGATCCAGTTCTGTCCTTCTCTGAATTTCCCATTGTTGGAATTGTTAGAAAGAAAAACCACCTGTCACAAAAGTATGAGAACATCTTGATTTGTTTAACATGAACTTGTTTTTGGTGTTGTAACACAATAGGCAGGCATGCTAGATTAAACAAGATTAAAATGTTATTAGGCAACACTCGAATATCAACATATTATCTTATTCATATTATCTTATACCTTTGATTTGAACATATTTTAAACCTTTTGGTTTTGATTTTAAAACCTGGCCTGCTAGATGTTTTACTGAATTATTATTTATAAATTCATTACTGCATATAACAACAGCGATAACAAGGTGTTTAAGGTATGATTTGTTTAAAATCAATGATCTTCATTGCCTGATTGATATATGATATGAAGTGGGTATCATACCGGGTTAAAAGCACCGCATTAAATTACATTTTTCCAAGCCATTTCTTTAAAATATGGAAATTTATTTTACCACAGTATTTTCAATAACGTTTCTGCAGTCATCTGCGTTTAATCTGCCTTTCATCTTGATTTAAGCTTGAACTAATCAATTAATGCTTAAGTCTATGTAACTGATTATATTTTAATAAAATGGTATTATCTATGCTATGGTCACAAATAATTACTTTCACCATCGGTAGCTGAAAAACACTTGTAGTGCATATACTGTAGCCCATTGTAATAACAATTAATGTTATGATTAAATATCAATATTACTTGTGAACTGTTACTGTTATAAATAGTATTATTAATTATTTTCCAAAAAAAGTTATGATACTTGCAGAAGTTTTTGTCACATTGTTTACCTTACATGTAAACTCTGTACATTAAGTGTTTACTCTGTACTCAAGCGAAAATCACTTTATATTGTATAATATAAAGTATTATTTATTACATCAAATCTTGATTCTACACCAATACCTAATAAGTTTTAAAACTTAGCATAAACAACCTGATTCTATGAAATCAGATACAGATCAGATGTAAAACAGGTTTGAGCACAGTAAATGGCACATTGCATGCTAAAGGTTGGCTATTTAGTTGATAATGGAAATGGGTGAGGTGCAACAAAAGAATGTTTATGTTTGTTTAAATCACCCACACTAAACACGCGATGTCGATCCTGATGTCACAATACTGGGATAAAGTTACAGACTCAGGCTGCACTTGAGCAAACTATCAATATAGCATTTACTCTGAGGTATAGGGCCAATGCTACCTATAGTCAGAAACTGATTAGGCTTGAAAGGGACTTTTGTAACCATGAAATCTCTCTAGTAATCAGGACTAGCAGCAGAAAACTGTGCTAATTGTTCATTGGATATTGATGCGGTGCCTTTTGTGTATCAGTTTTTTTTAAAGGGCACCAATGTTGCAAAATCAACTTTTGGAAGCTGTTTGGACAGAACTGTGTGTAGGTATAATTTATCCACTGTCATATTGGAGTGATATAAACAAAACAAGTATATATTTTTATTTCCTGACATTAAAATACCCAAATCGCAATGATTTTAAGGTCCACTGCAATGTGACGTATATGGATGCGGATTTCCCTGCCTACCTAATTGATTGACAGGTGCTTATTAAAATTGTATCCATAGTAACGAGTATAAACATGTCCACAGATCAGGATTTGCAAAGGAACTGAGATTAAAAGATCTGTTCAACTCTCTGTGATCAGCTGCACCTCAAGAATATTTTTTTACGAGTTTTTAAAACAGAACATGTTTCTATAAGAAAAGACAGTAAAATTGCTGTGGATCACCACTACTGGAATCACCACAGCTGCATAGTGTCAGTATAACTATATACGGGAATGCATCAAAGACACAACATGAATTCCAGTTTGTGGACGTGTAATCTGTTTAATGTTGTACAGCAGCATTTTTGGAAATAGCAGTGTATATTAACTTTTACACAACAGTTCTGTCTGGTTCTTGAATCTGATTGGCTGATAGCCGTGCGATATTCTGCAAAGTACAGCACTAGTACAGCCTCTTCACCCTTCACCTTTGTGTGTTACTCTGCCCACATACAGCGACAAGCAGAGGACACTCTAGAGTTTGACAAATATTGCTACTGTTGGACAACATTTCCTTTTTTTTAGTCAAGAATTAAGTTGTTTAAATTGCAGCTATGTAGTTATTTATAAGGATAGAGCCTATTTTTAATTATTTACAATTTTGTAGCATTGGACTTAGTGCATCGTCTGCCATCAGCCTGTCTGAGCAGACCAAAGAAAGTGACGGTTGACGTTCTGCCACAATATGGCAACAGAGACTGCATAATAAGTGCTTAGGGGAGAAAAACAGCATTTTCTCAGCGTAAATTTCAAACTACAGCAGAACAAATCCTTATAAATCAGGTAAATGACATTCTAAGTCAATCACTCTCTTTTGTATTTTGAAGTGTTCATACCACAGAAAAGTGTTTGCTTTGCTTTGCCTTTTCAGGGTTAATTATGGTGATATGCTGATTGCAACAGAGAAATACTGGGAAATCTCTGTAGATTGATGGCATTTCATGGCGTTTAGCCTTATAAGCTTAAAATGTCAGCAAAATCACCTGTTTTGTCATCACTTTAGATATTACTGCGGGAGAATCATTCAAATACTAGCTCTAAAGTGACGTTTGTGAACTGTCAATAGTTTCTGCTGTTCTGAAGGTCAGCTGCTGATGTGAATGAATAGCGGAAGAAAGTAGTTTGTACAAAAGGATTTTGACACTCTCCGTGTTTGATTTTTTTATATACACTATTATGCTGTCGAATTGTTGTACAAACACAATATTACACTTGTAGCAGTGTGATATGGCTGTATATCGGCACTGGTGGGGGGCACTAAGGCACTCGGCCTTAGCTAACTCACGCCTTCCACCAGGTGCCAATTTACAGCCATATCGCACTGCTACTCCTGTGATACTGCTCATGTATCCTGTCACATTTGTCGCAAATAGACATGCAAAAACAATGCAAAGTTAAACGTGTGTTGTTTGTAATTGCAAACTTTGTAATGACCATTTAAATTTAAATTGTTGTAAATTAGGGATTAAAAAAAGCCCAGAAAAGGCCTTTCTGCAGCCTTCAGTTTTTTACAAAGGCTATGTTCACAATGCAGGCAAATCGTCACCTTAGAATTATAAGGTTCTATTTGCGTTCTGAATGATTTTGAGATAGTGAGCTTCAAAGTTCTTGCATTCCATAGCAAACAGTATGTGTGTAACATTTGTTTTTTAAATAAAAAGTATTTAAATGTAAACAACTTATAAAAAACATCCCATAATGTAAACAAGTTGTTATTTAATAAGAATGTCAATAACTCAATTTTGACAAAAATGTCAGATAGAACCTTATAATTCTAAGGTGACAAAATATGGCCAAAATTATTATTATTTTTTTTTTTTTGCCCTTATGTGATCTGTTTGTGTCATGACAGTATACTTTGAACAGCACAAACCGCACTGATTCTTATCCTTTCATTTCCAAACTGTGCCACTTTCATATGTAGTATTAACAGGGGGGTCGCTAACAAATTTGGGCTTCATGAAAAAATATTTTTAGTTGTGTCCCATATGCTAGTACTGTTAATAACAAAGCAGATCTTGCATAGCAGGGGTATAAATCCAATACAGATATGATGTTTTGCAATGTGATTGGTTATGTCAGAATTGATATATTTTTTTAAACAATTTTTTAAACATAATTTTAGATCGACGTGCATCTGCACTGGTACATACTACTGTACAAACATCCTACAACTTTATCAGTGTGGACATTGTTGGCTGTTCATGGAGTGAACAATCACACTTGTGTTTTAAGAAAGCTGTGTGTTACACTGCATCATGTGATCAGCTGCTAAATTCAATCTGTTTTCCCACGAGAGCTGCTGCACTGTGTTTGTCATACATCACAGCTTATCATTGTTTTTGATCGCATAACAGTTATTTACTGGCATAAAGATGGAGTTACATGTGGGTATACACTTTTTTTATTGAGAAGAATAACTTTAAGTAACTGTAACATGTTCATGTAGTAAATTTTAATTATAATGTGCCTTTTATTTTCATATTTATTATATTTATTACAAAGTTTACATCAGAAAAGTGTAATATTTTTTACATTTTAAGTGAAACTGCTGTATGTTCTAAATTCCATTACTATACTGTTAGACACCCGTTGCTACTGAGGTGAAGCTTGTGGCTGCAAAGGAGGTTTTCACTCTCCTAAAATGTTTGTTTTGCATTCAAGCAGTTCCATGCCAAAAACACAAGGTAGCTGTAGTTTTTACACGTTTATAAAGATTACATTAATGCGTTCATTTGTTTTCACAGCTTTTAATTTGCACATTGTAGGACAGCATTGGCAGGAAGTGAGATAATGTTTAAAGGTGCTGTATGTAAGTTTTTGACTTCTAAAGCATAAAAATGCCATAATATGTTTGCAGATATTTAAGAAGCATGCCAAGTGAACATTCTTATTTATCTGAAAAACAGTGCTGAAGTCAGATATTCTGCTTTGAAAATGTGTTTTCTGTGCCGTAACGATGTCTTTGTTATGGTCATTTTAACCTACGCAATACCAGTTTAGCCGATTATATTTCAGCACCCCGGGTTGTCCTGGTGGACAACCAAAAGTAGCAGCGTCCGAAATGAGACAGATTCAGTTCCATATGAGGTTATTAATTAGCAAATGATATAAATATTACGAATGTAAACATTAGGTGAGCAGGTTACATTATAACCCATGTCCTAACAACACGCTACGTGACAAGATATGCATTAAGCTAATAAGCAATTTGGCTGTTTGCACCAGACGAAACACGACAGAAATTGAAATACAGCCATTCAGAATCACAGAATATACACTCACTCACAAAATGGTGAATTTTATAATCTAATTAATACATATTAAACCTCTTTAACATTATTAAATGTACATGCTGAATCACTCATATGTGGTGTTTACTTCTGAAGTTCAATTTCAAACAGTTTATTTTATTTTCAAGATCTGAGGTGAATTATCTGCTGCTGCTTTCAGTATATGGCAATAAATGTCATGTAAAATGGCATTCAAACTCACTTTGTTAGCATTTAACACAGAATAAAGCACATTAGGTGTACCTGAGGTGATCATTGTCAGTATTCTGTTGTTCACCTGTGAGAAATAGAATCCATTTCTAATATATCAATTCGAGGTGTTGGTTAGAACAAAAACTCCTTTTAATATGGACAATATTCCTTCTATCATTTGTTTTTATTTAGAACACGGTTTAAATCAGTCGCTCCTGTCCTCAATCTGGCAATCTGTGCTTGCATTTATTTTGATCCAGGAGTGAAATACCTAGTTCGACCACTGGGTGTCAAACTTACATACTGCAAACTTACATAAAAAAATTATATAGAAAAGAAACTTTTTTTTAAAAAAGTTTTAAAATAATAATTTTAATAACACAGATTTGTAAGGTATGTCAACAATCAGCCTAGGATATGATTAAAAAAAATCTGTATTCCTTAGTCCTTTTATGAGGATCAGGAGTGAAACTTAACAAAAAAATAAAGATAAAATCAAGAATTAATTTATCATTTTAACAATTTAGGCATAAAGTATAAATCAATTATGTTTTATCAGACAAATTAATAGACATGTAAAATTATATCTTTTGTTTTTAATTTACATTTGCCACTTTTTTAATTAATTTTAAAACATTTTAAACATAAATTAAATGAATTATTTTAAATGTGTCTATTAATTTGTGCATTCAGAGGTGATTTATTAATGTACGTTTATTGTTGCATTAATCAACGTACTAAAACACAAATTAAATAAAAGCTTTAAATTTGTGTCATTTATACATTTAAACATTTTTAAATGTAGGCCTACTGTTTTATTAATAACATTTTAAAATGCTAATTAACATAAACAAGCCATTTTAAATGTGTCTATTAATTTGTCCATTTAAATATGACTTGTGGGCGATGCGGTGGTGCAGTGGGGTAGCACGTTCGCCTCACAGCAAGAAGGTCACTGGTTCGAGCTGGCATTTCTGGGTCAGCTGGCATTTCTGTGTGGAGTTTGCATGTTCTCGGGTGCTCCGGTTTCCCCCACAAGTCCAAAGACATGTGGTACAGGCGAATATGTGTGTGTGTGTGTATGTGTGTGTGTGTGTGTGTGTGTGTGTGTGTGTGTGTGTGTGTGTGTGTGTGTATATGTGAATGAGTGTGTATGGATGTTTCCCAGTGATGGAAAGGGAATCCGCTGCGTAAAACATATGCTGGATAAGTTGGCGGTTCATTCCGCTGTGGCGACCCCAGATTAATAAAGGGACTGAGCCGAAAAGAAAATGAATGAATAAATATGACTTGTTTTACATTAAAATTATTCATATTTATGTTTAAACTAATAAATGACATGCTCTTAATTTTATTTTTAAGTGTCACTCCAGAACTTCCAGTTTTACCTCAATCATTTATATCATGGCTTTGTTTACCCCTGCTGGTAGATGTTATTATTACATCATCTGGTTCATTGCTGGTCATCACTGTATTTTATTTTATTTTATTTTTTTAAGTTATTTTTTTATTTAAAACACATACATTTATGATCAGAAATATTTCTTAATATTATAGATGATTTACTAGTACTTGTTTTTGTTTCAAATGCATCTGCATTTGACGTTGAATGGCAACATTAGCAGTCCAATAGCAACCTCTGGCTGTAAAAAGAAAGCTACACTTTGAAGACGAATTTAAAGAGCTTTAAACCTAGAGTGTAAATTCCTTTTCACAGCCAGAGGTCGCTATTACACTGTTTTTAAATGATAAAAAAGGCTTTATTTGTAGGTTAACTAACTAATCTCCTAATCCAGCTCATGTTCAATAACAGCTACACATGGAGTCAGGTTATGACAAAATAGGCATATATGCAAATGCAAACAATCATCACTCTATTTAGAACCTAAAATAATAAAACTCACAATAAAACAGCTTATATTATGAAGTATACTTAAAGTTTGCATAACATCAAAATGTTTGCTACTCTTCTTATATTTATATAGCAGTAAATGTTATAAACGATGTATTTGTGTGCTTGATTATTATGTAAAAAATTATTTCATAACCAAATGCTATAACTTTCTCTCGCCACCTCGAAACGACTTTTCTTCTCTTCCTTGTCACATAAAAAGTCTGTAGGACAGTAACAGTGCGTGTCTGTTTCGGACCTGCTTTCGTCCATCCATCAATCTTCCTCCATTTTGTTAGCGACGCTAACTTCCTCCAACGATCCAACCGAAACCCAATCTATTATTGCCTTGTGCAATATGAACTCTGTCTTTAAAGCTTAAATCTGTACAGAAACTCTCTAAAGATCTTTGAAAATCTCGAGATATTTCACCCAAAGTTAAAATGTACTCTCCCTCAAGTGGTCCCAAACACTCAAACAGCTCAAGTAAAAGGTGAGTAAACGATGTCAGAATTGTCATTTTTTTGCGTGAACCATCCTTTGGATCACATTCTTTATTATGGGAGGTTAATTGGAGAAAAGCATGACTGCTACCATACAAATTTTGCATTCTAAATAAAGTAAGAAAAATTCATTTAAAGATTTTACATAAAATATATTCAACCAACGTGTTACTTTCCAAATTTGAAAAAAAAAAAGTTCATTTTGTAAAAACAGTGAGGAATCCTTATCACACTTATTTGTTGATTGTCAGAGTGTGCAATCATTTTGGAAAGACTAAGACTATTTCTAATTATTCTGCTAAAAATAATATATTGATAATTTTTCTGCTAAAAATTACATTTTGATAACATTGAATGCAAAAAAAATGATTTGTTATTTTGAAAATGGTGATAATAAAATTAACAATTTCATTAATTTTCTTGTCGGATTAGTCCCTTTATTAATCCGGGGTCACGATTCGCCAATGAACAGACAATTTAGCCTACCCAATTCACCTGTACCGCATATCTTTGGACTGTGGGGGAAACCGGAGCACCCGGAGGAAACCCACACAAACGCGGGTTATGAACCATTATGAATCTGTTTTTGGCGTCTTGTGAATGTCTACCATTTGTTTTGTGTTTTTTTATTTGAACTTCAATTAACTTTGAATTTTTTTTTTGTTGAATTTGTAAATTATTAATGCACAAAAAAAATCCTTTGGATCATGAACAAACGCTCTCTTCATAACCGAACTTGCTCTAGAGAACTTCTTGGCATAACATCATTCTTTTTTATCTAAACACAGACATCTTAACGTAATATAAAATACAGTTACAGAAGCCTCAATGTCATACCTTATTTTTGCTGCCTCTGGTCAGATATCCAAATGTGAAATGTTTCAGTCTGACTGACTGCTACAGTAGACTGCTGAACATGTACTGTACACTGTTGAAATAATGCCCATATTTGTATTTAATATCAACAACACTGCACTGATGTTTGCTGCCCTTAGTTAGTGTGTAATGTTTTATATTTAACCAATATCACATGATTTACATTCAATACAGCAAAAAAAATCCAAGCACATATTTAGCTTCTGTTATGTTCTTTGTCAATTGTATGTCTGTTAAGGTTGACCAATGACACAAACAAGAGAACCAGAAATTCCTGTGCTTTATTAAGAAAAGGTTGTGACTTTAGAGAGACATCATGTTGCTGATGACATGCATGCGTTATCGAGTCCAAATATACCTCAAATAAATGAAGATGGTTGGAGATATTTAAAGAAAATGGGATATTTTCTTGTCTCAAAATGTATGATAATTAAAAATATATCTTTTTGGGTTAGACAGAAGGCTTTGTTGTGAAATGGTATTATACAAAATCTTGTCAACATAAAAGCTTTATGAGAATGTCTGTACTCCTGCTGAACAATCCAGTGTTGTTGGTAATCAGGATAAATTTGCTGCTGGTTTGCAGGTCAACAGTAATTCAAACTGGATCAGTTTCAGGAGAAAAGAGTGACTAACCAGATAGACCAGTACTATAACAGCTCTATAAATAGCATTAACCAACCTGGACAAAAAAAGGAAAATTCATTTCCAAATAAAATCATTTCTGAAGCATTTGGATTTGAAAGTTCATATTAAAGGTTAGATTTGATTACATCAAGGGAAATCAAATGGGATTCCTCTGTAGGAGCCTTTTTTAGTTCAGCATAGCTATAATCATCCATTTGACTCTGGCTTGCTAATATTAGTCAGAAGTTTGTGAATAGGTTTTTGTTTTCTTCAGATGGCCTACTTCTGTAAAATGGTATAAGAAAGCCATTCAGTTGTTCTTTTATGCCATTGTATTACCGATACTAGCACACCCATTTAGTACGCTTAAATCAAACCATGCATTTTTCATTCATTCATTCATTCAATCATTTATTCATTCATTCATTCTCTTTTCGGCTAAGTCCCTTTAATAATCTGGTGTCACCACAGCGGAATAAACCGCCAACTTGTCCAGCATATGTATGCAGCGAATGCCCTTCCAGCTGCAATCCAGTACTGGGAACCAATCGTGCATATGTACATTTTTAAAGTATTTAATTCTGTTTGATTTATGAGCCGTTGTCTTCATGGGAAAGAAGGTAAAAAGTGACTGGTATTGCTATTCTTGTGGTGAGGTGGTGACACTTGGTCCTCACAATGTAAGGAATACAAGGTGCATACACACACACACAAACACACAAACACACACACACACACACACACACACACACACAATTGCATGTTAAAACTGGATTATGCTGTCCACAGTGAAAGGTTTTGAGATTAGGTCAATAAATATTTGGACACCGACACAATTCTAACATTTTTGGCTCTATACAACAACACAATAGATTTGAAATTAAACTACTTCAACTGCAGAATGTCAGCTTTAATTTGAGGGTAATTACATCCAAATCAGGTGAATGCTCTAGGAATTACAACAGTTTGCATATGTGCCTCCCACTTGTTAAGGGACCAAAAGTAATTGGACAGAATAATAATCATAAATTAAACTTTCACTTTTTAATACTTGGCTGCAAATCCTCTGCAGTCAATTACAGCCTGAAGTCTGGAATGTATAGACATCACCGGACGTTGGATTTTATCCCTGGTGTTGCTCTGCCAGGCAACGGTCTTCAGTTTTTGCTTGAGGGCATTTTCCCTTCAGTTTTATCTTCAGCAAGTGAAATGCAAGCTCAATCTGATTTAAGTCAGGTGATTGACTTGGCCATTGCATAACATTCCACTTCTTTCCCTTCAAAAACTCTTTGGTTGCTTTTGCAGTCTGCTTTAGGTCATTCTACATCTGCTCTGTGAAGCACCGTCCAATGAGTTCTGAAGCATTTGGCTTAATATGAGCAGAACACATTGTCTGAAACACTTCAGAATTTATCCTGCTGCTTTTGTCAGCATTCACATCATCAATAAATACAAGAGAACCAGTTCCACTAACAGCTATACATGCTTACGCCATGTCACTATTACCACCATGCTTCACTTCTTAGGATCATGAGCAGTTCCTTTCCTTCCCCATACTCCTCTCTTCCTATCACTCTGGTACAAGTTGATCTTGATCTCATCTGTCCATAGGATGTTGTTTCAGCACTGTGAAGGCTTTTTAGGACACACACACACACACACACACACACACACACACACACACTGTAGTTACCCCCTGGTTATTAAACAGTACACGCTTCCCAAATACTGATGTCCATACATATAATTTATTGAACACCATGAAAACTAAAAAGATAACCAAAGAAACCAAATGTTTCACACAAACACAATTAAAAGTACATTAAATAAACAAAATAATATACAAACTATATTTTCTTTACCGTGTTGACCTGATAACCAGAAGTAGAATAATCAGAAGCATTTAACATGTGTCTGCATTGAGAACTCACTATGCTGTCCATACCAACTCTCGCAAGTTAAACCATTTAAAGAGAATCATGTGACCTCCGACTCAAGCCAACCGGAAACAAGAACATTTTTAACATAAACATACACCAATACACATTCAAATAATGAAATACAAAACAATAAACAATGATCATCGTCAGCTACATTAACCTACCTCCTGGAGAGTGTTCTTGATCTGGCCAACTGTTGTGAAGGGTGTTCTCTTCACTAAGGAACGAAATCTTCGTTCATCCACCACAGTTGTTTTCGGTGGTTTTCCAGGTCTTTTGGTGTTGCTGAGCTCACTGGTGCTTTCTTTCTTTTTAAGAATGTTCCAAACATTTGTTTTGGCCACGCCAAATGTTTTTGCGATCTCTGATGGGTTTGTTTTGTTTTTTCAGCCTAATGATGGCTTGCTTGAATGATAATGACAGCTCTTTGGATCTCATCTTTTTGACAGTAACAGATTCCAAATGCAAACAGCACACTTGAAATACTTTTATCTGCTCATTGTAATTGGGATAACGAGGGAATAACACACACCTGGCCATGGGACAGCATAGAAGACAATTGTCCAATTATTTTTGGTCCCTTAACAAGTGGGAGGCACATATCAAAACTGTTGTAATTCCTACAGCGTTCATCTGATTTGGATGTAAATACCCTCAAATTAAAGCTGACAGTCTGCAGTTAAAGCACATGTTTCATTTCAAATCCTTTGAGTTGGTTTATAGAGCCAAACATTTATGGACCTAGCTGTATATTTATTATTTTTCCAACTTCTAGATATGTCACCAAAGTAATACTTTGACAAGATTTGTAGCTAAACAGAAACTTTATCTGACATTATTATTACTATACTATTTTCACTACACTTTAATGAAACCCTGTCGTAAATGTTGCACATTTCTGTGATGCCACCATCTTTATTTTACTAACTTACGGCATGCTGAACATGACTCATCTCACCAGAAAAAAAATGTATATTATTATTCAACCAAAAAAGTCTAATAAAATACTGGCAATACATTGATACGGCCATGTATTTTTCCATGTAAAATATTGTGATACTGTATCAATATTTTCCTCCACCAATAAGAAGTGTATCTTTATATTGATTAGAATGAGTCAACTTTTAATAACCTTTATAACATCTGGTAATGCTGAGATAGGTTAACCTTTTTCTCTGATAATTTCCAAACAAGTTGGATTCTAACAGATCTATAAAACTGCCATATTTTACAAATGAATTTACTTTCTGATTGTTCTTAAAATAAAAGGGCTCATCCAACCTTTTCAATTTTCACTTCATTACATTTTAAATACTTTGCATTACTTGTTAACCCTTACAGTTGTTTGTGCCTCTGAGGTTAAACATGGAATCTGTGTCTTTCACTTTTCATTTAAAGGGATAGTTTACCTAAAATGAAAATGTATTCATTTACTCCTCCTCAAATGGTTCTAAATCTTTATAAGCTTCCTCTGTTGAATACAAAAGAAGATTTTAGAATAAAGCTGAAATCCTGTAACTATTGACTTCCAAAGTATTTACAAAAACTTTTAAAAAATATATTCTTTTGCATTCAACAAAAGAAAACAAAAAGGGCATGTAAATGATGACAGAATTGTCAGTTGGATGAGCTTTAACTCTGCCTTTAACCTTTTTAACAATGTTATTACAGTATATATGACATGATCCAAAAATGATGACATATCAAAATATAATTTAGTGTTTTCATAACTTGTCTCAATTACCGTCTGAGTTGATGGCACCTCCTCTAGTGACTTAACTCATTGTGCCATTGTTGAATGTCCTTCCTTCTGTTGTCAGACAAACCGGTTTCATATATTTACAAAAAGTGATGACTGAAATGAGAGGGATTGACAAAACAAATCATTCATTACTGAGTCATACTATTAAAACAAATCAGTAAATCAATCAGTTTCTAATAATGGCACTTAAGGGTAAGCACAACATTCAGTTGAATCAAAAAGATGTGTCTACCTTTGATTAAGAGAGTGATATAATATATATACATATTAATCATCTTTCTTAGCCCATCACTTCATTATTCTGTCGTTACATATGTACAACAGGTAATTTTTTTAAACATTCCTATTTCTTTTAGGAAATATATTTCTAAAGGTGCAGTTGACTTAAATTTTCACCAGATGTCAGCAACAACTAAAGTAATGCTGACATACAAAGAAAACAAAATTAATTGATTTAGTAATGAAGTTATGTGGAGTAAAACAAAATGAACACATGAAAAAACAAAGGTTTTAAAATGCATGGAAAGCCCAGACAGCAGCTGAAATCTTTCAGTAGTTAGAAAACATTGTCAAAGTCCTGAGCATCATCAGTTTAAATTAATATTAGCTGCTTTAGTCAAATCAAATCAAATCAAAATCAAATCAAATCAAATCACTTTTATTGTCACATCATCAGCAGCACGTGTGCTATGATGAGTGAAAAGCTTAGGTGCTGGCTCCAGACAGTGCAAAATACAGACAGTGTAAATACAACGACAGTGCAAAATACAGACAGTGCAAAATACAGACAGTGCAATATACAGACAGTGCAAAAATACAGACAGTGCAGGATACAGACAGTGCAGGATACAGACAGTGCAGTATACAACAACATACTCACAAAAAAACAAGACAATGTAAAATTGGCAATGTTGACAGCGATACGTAGGCAGTATTGTTTTAAGTATGGATTTGTTAAAGTGCAGTGTATGTGTATGCTACATCTTGAACAAACATATACATTACCAGATGATGAAGATCAAACCAGGGTGGACATTTCAGCAAGACAATGATTCCAAACAGCCAAGGAACTCTCAACGGGTTTCATAAAAGAAAATAAAGCTGCTAGTATTGCTCAGCCAATCACTCGATTTGAATCCAAAAGAAAATAGGAACTAAATATCAGAGTTCACAGACGAGACCCACAGAACCATCAAGATTTGAAGAAACTTGAAAAAAATCACATCTGAGCAATGTATCCAACTCCTTTCTCCTTACAAGAAGCATCTTGAAGCTGTCACCACCATGTTACGAGTTTATGATGTTTAAAAGGGATGCTGCAACATTTAGGTGAGACAAATATAATGTGTGTGACAAATCAAAGATGAGGGAGAAATTGATTCTAAATTGAAGTATTTTTTTACTCAATATGGAAATAACAATGAGTGTAAGTCAAAAAAAAAATATTTACAAAACAAACGTTCAAGACACCCTGGAGTTCTTTAAAAAAATGTTTTTAACAGATTTATGTGTGTTGACCATTGGTTAAGACAACATTAGCACCTGTCAGCTTTAATTGTGGGGGGAAATTGATAATTGTAAGCTTTTGTTAGATATTTTCATCTTCCAGGTTTAAAATCATTATTGGGGCAGGATCAAAATTGGTGACGTATCGCTAATTTTCTAGTGGAGGGATGACGCATCGGTTTCTCATTATTATTATAGTTTTCTTATCCTATGAGAAGACCCAGCTTCCTAATTATTCATGAGAGCACTGCTTTCTGAAAGCAAGGCAGACCTGCCAAGCTGTGACCCAATGACTGGGTAAGAATGCGTCTGCATGGCATGGGTCGTATGTGTTTGTTTCCATGATCTATGGGGTTTGTTCCATGTTTTGCCCCACGATTCTGTCACAGCAAGCATTTTTGTCTGGTGAGCTGTACGAGAATTGGAAAATGGTGGACTTGTATCAGTTGAGTTCATTACCATTCAGACACATCATCTATATCCGTGCTGCAGTGTTCGCCTATGTTTATAATCCTCCAGATTTCCGACAGGGCTAATGGTTGGAATAGACAGGGAAAGAGACCTGCTGCACTGCTCCACTGTGTCTGCATTCAGACCCGGGGATTGAGAAGGAGAGAAGTCCTCCTCATTTATAGTGTTTATATAAACATGAATATCTTTATAATGATATAACAAATTGTGGTTATGTGTAGATTTAATTACGAATAATAAATGTAGCAGGGCATTAAATTACTGTTTATTTCTTTGCATTTTAACTTTGTAAATTAAAAATCATGGGTCTCCTCACGGTTTGTGTCTCATTTTGTGAGCCAACTGACAGTTGTTCACTCCCCTCTTTTTCCCCTGCTCTGCCGGCCACGCCCACTCCTCCTTCTGCTTGCAGCATTTTTTTTTTTTAAATTCTAAAGTATACTCAAAGTCCCTTTAAGGCAAGTCATTTCACTCGGCGGCCATCTTTGAAACGCCTCTTGGGCAGTATGCTCGGGTATTCTGTCTGAATGGGAAAACATCAAATTCTCCAAAACCACTTGCCAAACTTATGATTGAATTTCATATTAGAAATCACCAATACAATTAAACAACAACTGTGTCTTTAGTTTCATGTCTAAATGTGCAAATCACCCAAAATCTGCAGAAACTCACGTCTGGTCTGAGCCCCTCCCCGGAGTATCGTCAGTCTATAGTGATCGATGATTGGCTCCTGTACTAGAAAGTGGGCTTTATTCACCATATAGCGATCGATGATTGGCTCCTATAGGGGAGAGCGGGGCACAAAGTAACACTTTTTGGTTTTGGTCAAATAATGAACAAAGTAATGGGGTTAGACAAACCATTTTTTTTTACCAACAACACACAAGCCTCTCCTACAAATGAGCACTGGAATTATGATCGCCGGACCTGTGGTTTCTGTGCAGTATTGCCAAAAGTGCCAGGAGTAAAAATGTTACTATTTACCCCACCTGCGGGGCAAGTTGTAACAGACAGGGGGTTAGTTGTAACACATGCTTATAAAGGCAGATTTCACACTATTAATTTAAATTCAGTTTACTTTAAATAGTAGCTATATTTTCTCAGTAATTTGGCTCATTTCTTTTTTATTCTACATAGCACAGTATGTTTATTTATTTTTTTGTTTATTGGATAAACACATTTGAATTTATTTGCATTATTATCCATTTATTCATTATTATACAGTGAATTTATTTGCATTATTAGCAATAAAATATTTTTTTCTATAAAAAAAAAAATTCTATTAAAAAACATTTTTATTAAAAAAGTTCTCAACATTACACTCAAAATTCAAAAATATATTTTGTTAGTTTAATTAGTGTTCAACAGTGGCTTAATTGTAACACCCTGTTACAACTAACCCCGTTTTACTCAAAACTGGCTAGCAGTCACTGTGTGTTTTAAACATCTTTCAAAATGGTTTAATCTTTTAGCCTAGAAGACGGTGATCACAACATTATAAGATTTTACATTCATATTTTGACCGATTTTTTTTTTCCAAAATAAAAAAATATCGACTGCAATAAAAAATACTTTTATGCTGCAAAAATGGTTTCTCCTGTGTATCTCATCCAAATTTCGCCGAAAATTTTCAATAACTGGCAGGAAGACGTCTGCCGACACTGCAGTGAAAACCTCGGAAGCATGCCATGATTAACCCTGAGCAAATACCTTAAAACTCCGTGTTACATTTAACCCCGTGTTAATTTGTTCCCCGCGCTCCCCTACTAAAAGGCAGGGCTTTATTCACCATATTGTCTGTTAATATTTTCTCCATTCAAAAAGATACTAGTGACATGTCTTGTGTATTCTAGAGTCTTTGGTAGACTTGAACCGAAAGAGGGGGGCCCTTTAAGTCTAACGTCTAAACTAGGCGACAAAAATAAATAATGAAAATTAAACCCGATATCTTTAGTGCACACGACACCAGATCTAAACTTATTAAACTACAAAACTTAAAATTACACAGATGGCAAGACACTCAAGCTAATCTAACATAAACAAGCTAGACTAAAACAAACCTAACAAGAATGTCATAAGGCTCAGTTTAGAGTCACACAACAACCATCAAAGCAGTTACTTAAAGCCAAGTTTAACAAGTAAACTCATATTACAACAGTAAAACTGAGATAATAAATCACCAAGTAAGCACGCCCAACCACAAATGCATGGTGCACCAAGGTACGCCAAGGCAGAACGCACACCACACACTGATCAGGGGTGCGTTTCCCAAAACCATCGTTAGCCAACTAAGGTCGCAATTTCCGTCGTTACAAAGATAGTTTGTTGATTTGCCGTTTCCCAAATCTATCGCTCCAACGAACATTCACAAACTGCGTCGCAAACTTGAGCACTTGAAACGACATCTCTGGAGCTGTAGTTACAAACATAGTTCCTGGCTGTGTTCTATTCCCACATATCCCCCCAATGCCCTATTAATTTAGAACATTCTAACATTCAAAGTTGGAATTATTAAAAATAAAAAAGCATTAAGGTCATCTCTCTTAGGTGTAATTTGCTTTCAAAGTATTTTTACAGTTCAGTTTTAGCGATCTTCATGTTTACTATCCCTTCGCAGTGCACTTTAAAAACATTTAAATCATTTTGAACACAGCCTCATGGCAAAAGCTATAGGTGACGGAATTTATGTTATGTCTCCAAAGCTTGTGAAAACAAAAAACATAGCGTACGTTAATGCTTTTAATTTATAGTAGGTTATTTATTAAGTATCTGTACTGTATGACATGGACCTGCTGGTTAGAGCATATCTGCATTGGTTTGCACATGATCAAATTGTAAAAGCAGACTTTTCAAAAAAATAAATAAACAATATCCTACTTAATATTAATAATAATCATCTTCATCATCATCATCATCATCATTAATATTATTTTTAAAATTGGATTTTTCTTTATTTTCTAAAAAATAATAAATATTAAATGTAATTCCTTAATAAATACCCTCATTATTTATTTATTTATATGATTTATTTATTTATATGATTTATATATGATATTAGAATAGTGTTAGCTTTTGTAAGTGATTTTATGTTTAGAATAGAATATGTAATATTCTCAATAATATTTGTAAAGGAAGCATAGGGCCTATATGTGCCAATTACATATACGTATTTCAATTAATATGGAAAACAAGTGCATGTTTGTACCAAAACTAATATTGGATTCTATTTTATATGCGTGTGCGTGTAAAACAATATAATTTGCACAAAGAAATGATGGGGTTGTTCTCTAAAGAAGTTGTTACTCCACCCCATTTTATGGGCGTTTTACGTTATAACTAACGTGGTTCAAATGATGGATCTGCGACAGAGAAATTACGGGTTTTGGGAAACACTTGTCACTACATCGTTCTTTTCCCAAACGATGCATTGTACTATGAAGGTTCAGCCGCGAGTTACGTCGTTGTTTGGGAAATGCACCCCTGGCAGATCTTTAAATCCTCGCGGCTCGTCCGGGGATTGGTGGAACTGGCACCGTCATAACGATGAAGGACAGTTAACTGAACCAAAAAGCAACAGAGTGGAGTGAGAAGTGGAAAGAGGAGGGTGAGGAAAATAAATACACATAAAACTAACATGGAACATAACAACCAAAAAAAGCTTTTTATACAAAGTATTAAATACATTTCATTAGTTAGGCTTAGGTTTAGGGTCACTTATTATTTAGTTTGTTTAAATGTTGACCAAAACCTGGGTCACTTTCATGTCAATAGCTTCTTTAAAAATATATTTACCAGGACATGCCACGTTAAAATATTATATTTGTTTGACTGTTAACTAAAGTATGTGACTGTATTTTGACCTCAGAACAAAGAGATGCTGTGTCACACACTGAGTTTGTGTTCTTTCATGTTAACAGAAGTATGATTGTTTGAACAGGTACACTGCGACAGAAATATGCCACCCAACAAATGATTATTACATAGCCGTCTATTCTTTTATATGTCACTAGTTATTGATATACGGATGATATTCAACATAAAGCACAATGCACCTGCCTCTTTAATAAATGAAGAGCTTTCAATTTACAGTATGCATGTATACTGTGTATAATGAATTCCATTCAAATGTAATAAATGAGTCAAAAGTAATACAAACATAGAATATATTTTGTAATAAGCATGGTCCAACTTTCTTGTCACATAAATACCATTTTGTAATATCAAGCAGCTGTTTTATATTGTTGAAAATCGAATTACACTGAAAGCCACATACACACACACACACATTACATTTACTAAAACATAAAGCAGATACACTGAAAAAATTATTTGTTAGATATACTAAACCTTTTTAAGGTAATTGGTTGCAAACAATTTATAAGGGCTGAATTTAAACAAACAAATTAAACATTACTACATTTCATTTTTTTGTTTAAATTCAGCCCATATAAATTGTTTGCAACCAATAACCTTAAAAAAAGTTTAGTATATCCAGTGAGTATTTCTTTTTCAGTGTACAGTAAATATGTCAGACACTAGCAAATCAGTATTATGCAAATGCAGTGATTGGGAATCTGACTCTTGGGTGTGTTGACATCGCCGTTAAAGAATTCAGAATTCCCTTTCTTTTGTAACAAATAGTTCAGTTAATCCAACTATAGATCATAATGTCACACGTTGTCAGAAATACAGTGAGGAGAATGTCAGAGAAATTAAGGACTTAAGCAAACACCCACTATTCCATCATTACTATGACACAAGGTTAAGGAATGACATTTTGTAGCCTTTGTATTACATGTTGAGGGCTATAATGACCCCATTTCTAATAAGTGGGAAAAAAAAACTACCAGTTGTTATACTGGACACCCCATATACCTAATATGAAATATATTTTTTCTGCAGCATCTTGGAGATATGGGACATAGAATATAGAGGGACGTTAGAATATAGAGGGCTATACAGTCCTCATTTCTAATAAGTAGGGCCAGACAGAATCTGTGAAAAATTCTGCACAGAATTTTGTTTAAAAATCTGCAGATTTATGCAGAATTATTTTGGGAGTATCATAATTAAAAGCTTAATATATGAAATAAAAAATAATACCTTTTTAACTTTTATTTAATGTTTACAATGCAAATCCAATTTGATCCACTTTATTTGGTAAACAAAGCAAGTCTCTCATCTAATATTACTAAAAGACAGAAAATATTACTTTAAACTGTATTGTACTGTATTGTAAATAAATCATATAAACATTTTCATATTAGTCAATAATATTACTGAAATTCATTTTAAAAACTGAATAAATATAAATTTACACACATTTACACAAGTACATAAACAGAATCAATGATGGGCTAATTCTGGACACGCAGTTACAGTGTGGGCCTACTTATAAGTAAAAGAAGTCAATGGTCAGTTTTTTTTTTTTGTTTGTTTGTTTTTTCAAATCTGGACACCATATATTAATACTGTTATGATTCTGGAAGGACCACCCAAATTAATGATTGAGGTTAAGGGGGTTTTACAGTAATGGCAGATATGGGAAATTTGGGTTAAGTGCTAAACAGTAACAGGTGGAACAGTGGATGAACACAGTGACAGTTTGATAGAGGGTTGATGCAAAAAGTAGAGAGTAATACAATACTAAAGGAATAAATGAAAGACTAGAGTTTTTGGACATAACTAGAAGCAAAACAGATTGTACTATAAAATTAATTCATATAAATTAAAGCAAATCAGGAGATAAAATAAAATGCAACTAAAAGGAATAAACAGGAATGTTGGCTGAGAAGGGCTGTTTACACCTGATTACTTCATGTGTTTTTTTCTGATCGGATAGCTATCCGATTATGATATGGGAAGGTGTAAATGCCCTCCAAAATGTATTCAAGATGGATATAAATCTGATCACTCAAACCATTTAAGGAGGTGCTTTCCAGATGAAACTGGACAGGTCTAAATGCATCTGGTTGTTAAAATCATACATGTAAATAGAGAGCGCACATGTTATGGGCTATATGACCATCCAGCCTGATCTCACGAGGAGACGTAAGTATCTTACATTTTGTCAGTTTAGTGGCTAATTCGTACGAATTTGTATGAGTTGAGTCATACGAAAAACGTCATTGGGTGATGAGCAAATCATACTAAATTGTACAAATTAGATCGTACGAATTCATACGAATTAGCCGCTAAATCAAAAAGTTACAAATTGCCGTGAGATTGTGTTGGACCATCAGATATACTAGTGCAAATACATACGGTATTAACAACAGAGATGCAGCATGCACTTGTAGCCAGTCTCTGTGAAAGAATAATAATAGAAAAATACAGTACTTCGTTTGTTTACAAAAACCATGTGGCTTTGTTTTTGGGAGAGTATGTTATACTGTATATACACAAGTTAAACCCCATTACAGTTTTGAATGATGTCTTGCACATATCTGTATGATGGAAATAGATGTTTCATTTATACTATAAGAAAAGTAATCACAGGGCCTGCCTCTTGCACATAGTGATGTTTTACAGCCTAAATATAAAATAAATTATATGCCAAAAAAGATATATAGCTTATGTTTCTGTAAATAATAATATTAATTACATAAATTGCAGTGTCTCTGACATTTTAGTCGACGTGACCTAGTTAAATTTGCATATAGTGTGGGATTTGAAGTTTGGAATAATATACATTAAGCATAGATGCATTCATGTGGTCATGTAAATGGATTCGTTTCCAGAAAACAGTTGAGCTCAGAAAAAAAAATGCATGAAGTGACCAGGTGTAAACAGGCCCTGATGTTCAGGCACAAACACGGAGGAACAAACACAAATCACAGAGAATCACAAACAATAAATTAGCAAAGGCATGATGGTAGAAAACACAACATAAATGGAGAAAACCACACAAGGACCAGGTGAAGACAGTTACATTTACGAGGACTTGATGAGGGCTAAACAAGGGGGTGTGGTAATAAGAAACAAAAGGGCAGGAACAGAGCAGACCATGGCAGACACAAACAAAGACTGAGACGTGTACTCAGTCACAAGTTAAATATAGAAACATTAAGCAAAGACAACACGGACAGGACATTTATAACAAAACCATGACAAATACATACCTAACATGAAACCTTCACTGCAGTATTTTGGAGATATGAGACATTGGGCCAACAAGACGGATGCATTTAATGAAAAGTTCTAAAACTGTTAAACTCACTCCATTAATACAGTTTGGGATATTCTAAACTCACCTGTGAAAAAGTAACAGGGGTCATTGCTCATTGATTATAATTTCACTTTTTAACTTCTGTAAAGTTGCAATGTTTTATAACAGTGGTTCTCAACTCCAGTCCTCGGGGCCCCCTGCCCTGCACATTTTGTATGTCTTCCTTACTTAACACACCTGATTCAGATCATTAACAGCGAGATCCATGAACTGCTCCTTGTGTGTCAAATAAGAGAGACACAAAATGTGCAGGGCTGGGGGCCCCGAGGACTGGAGTTGAGAACCACAACATCTGCAAAGTTACCATGCTCAAAGTTCAATGCCAACTGATATATTGTCATAGAAAAGATATCTGCTTTAGTAGAATTCACTTTTTTAAGCCCTACAAAAAGGGTCGGAAATTACAAGACGTTTTTTTCCTGTGGCATGTAACACATTATTTAAACAATGGGCCAGCTGATTGGTCAGAGCCAATTGCATAACTGTAATGGTAGAACTTGCGCTCAATAAACACAATAGAGTCTTAAAAAAGGATTGGCCACCCATTTAAAAATCAGGTCAGCAAACTACTGTCATTTTTTTGTCATATGGATAAAATTCAGACATTATTTGAAAGTGTAAATGGTCTGCTTTATACATGTATGTAAACACAATTACAGCAAGCAATAAACACAGCATTCATAAGAGACCTTAGAAATATTTTATTTGCATTTTTAATATGCAAGAGTATTTGTCTCTATAGTTCCTGTGTTGACCCTGGTCCACCTAACCAGTCATAAGTGTATTTTAGTTGGAAATTGAGATTTATACTTAAATAACATATTTGATCAAACTAAATAATAAGCTTTCATTTGATGTGTGGTTTGTTAGGATAGGAAAATCTGAAATGTGCGAGTGAATTTTGAGTAAATCAAGAAAATGTAAATTGATACACTACCTGACAAAGGTTTTGTTGTCAATCCCAGTTGTAAGAGCATCAACAGCCTGAGGTATCAAGACATTTGTGCTGCCCATTACATTACAATCCACAGGAAAGGGCAAATTATTATTTGGATAGCGCTCCGTCTCATACTTCAGCCTCCACGTCAAAGTTCCTGAAAGCAAAGAAGGTCAAGGTACTCCAGGATTGGCCAGCCCGGTCACCAGACATGAACATTACTGAGCATGTCTGGGGTAAGATGAAGGAGAAGACATTGAAGATGAATCCAAAGAATTTTGATGAACTCTGGGAGTCATTGCAGAGATGTATGGATGCAGTCCTCATGGGAGTCATACACAATATTAGTTATTTTTCCACTGCACCATGACTTTATATTCTATACTGTACATTATTTCTGTTAAGTGATAATACTTTTGTCTAAGCAAAGTCAGACCTCACTGTCTAATTAAATAATTAAAAATCAAGGCTTGATCATATTTAATTTTGGTAGAATAAGCATAATCTAGAGGCCTTTGGCTTTCATATTAACCACTTCTTCTGATACCAAATTATCAACTAAGTCAAGTTATTATTTGTTGTTCCTAAAACTTGGATAGGCGACAAGATTTTGTCAGGTAGTGTATATTTAAAGTAGGAAATTTACTTAATATTCTAATGATTTTGCCATAAAAATCAAGTAAAAATCAATCATTTTGACCCATACTTATTTTTTTGGGCTATTCCCATGAATCAATGTATCCCCCACTACCAAATGTACCCATGCAACATAGGACTGGTTTTGTTGTTCAGGATCAAATATAGATCTTGATCTCTTCTAAACTTTCGAAGATGGATAGCATAAATAAATGTATTTTATTGCTATTAATGTCTGTTTAATCCAGTCTTCACAGTCTTTAATTCATCATTCATTTACTTATTCATTTCAGTCCTCATTGTTTCATAGATGCTATGACTAATGCAGCAGTATGTGAATAACACACCTGGGAAGCCTAAAAAAACGGCAGTTAGAGTGTTTGGTGGTTGATTGCTTAATCACAAAATATGATAAACACGATGAGCAAAAGTACTTTTGAAAGCCACTTAAAGCCACATCTTTAACATTTACTACTACATTATGACTCATTTCAGTAAGATATAACACACGTGATTTGCCTTAGCTGTGAGTCAGCTAATGTTTGCTGTACACGTGCCCTTTTGATGAGAAAATTTTACTATATTTAGACCATTTAAAGTGCTTATTGCAGTGAGTCAATGTATAGAAAGCATGATGTAGGGACTACTGAAAGTGGACGTAACAAGAAAAGGATCGTTCAAATTAAATAACAGAAAAACAATGGATCGCAATGACAGTTTGGACACTGAGGAAATAACTTGTAAAAATGTATTCACATGTATGACAGACCACTGACAAACAATTAAGAGCCTGCTATGTTTTCAAGACAGACTAATAAAAAAACAGTGGTTTTAGGAGAACCAGTGGAGAACAGGGCAGGTGTCTCATTTGGCAGGTGCTAGCCTATACACTGTAAAACCCAAAAAGTTAAGGTAACTCAAACCATTTAAGGAAACTGATTACAGCAAACCATTTAAGTTCAAAACTAATCCTAATGAGTGCTGTGAACTTAATCCATTTGAGTAACGAAGCAATTTGAGCACAGTAAAACCCAATAATTGAAGAGAACTCAAACCAACTGAGTACTGTAAAACCCAATAAGTTAAGGCAACTTAAACCGTTTGAGGAAACCGATTGTTACAAACCATTTGAGTTAAAAAACTAATCTATATGAGTACTGTGAACTTACTCCATTTAAGTTGAAGTAATGAGATATTTAATTAACTCATTACCTTCAACACTGAGTTCAAAACTCTTTTCAAGTGAGTAGAATTAACTTTCTGTCAATTTTGAGTTAACTACACTCATTTCATTTGATAAAGTTGACTGTTGGGTTTTACAATGTATGTACACCCAGTAAGCATTTTATCTTGCTTAAAATATATAATAATAGAGGCAATAGACGTCCAAACTCTGATGTCTAACAATAGTCTATAAATAGACTGTAGTCATCAAATACGCAAGAATGAATAACTCTACATGTCAAGCCTGTCTATTTTTGGACTATTGTAATACATCTGATCATAGATTTTACATGTCAAGCCTGTCTATTTTTGGACTATTGTAATACATCTGATCATAGATTTTCACGGACAGCCTCAATTTAGCCTTGTTGTAGCCAAGACGTTTTTGTTTGAACGTCTGTAGATGATTTTTAAACACAAAATTGCTTGGTGGGTACACATGTTAGCTGATGTAATCTAATCAGCCACTAGCAAGGTAGTACTGGGGATTGATAGTAGCAGAAAAATAATAAGCTTTGATCAGGTGTAGGTCCATTTGTTAATATTCGTCCATTACGTTAAATGACATAGCAGTCATCACAGCGAAATAGGCAGAGTGGGGAGGAAAAAAAAACTTTTGTGAGGCCAAGGTCACTGAACATGCTGAGGACAGTCAGTGCTGCAGGGATGTTGAATGCATAACTAGTTTGAGTGAAGAATGTGACTCTAACCCAAATGTGCTACAGTATATCAGCCTTTCTCAAAGCAAAGGGAAATAGAAACAAGTGGGTGAATTAATCATTGAATCACATGGAATGTTTTGACAGTTTTTTTGGTTCCTTTTCTGGATGTTTCTGAATATGGTGGATCAGAGAGCTCTCAGATTTCATCTAAAATATCTTAATTTGCATTCTGACGATGAGTTGTATTATTCAACATAAACAAATGTAAAATAACTTTGTTGGCCAATGTCTTCTGTCTGATTCTACATTTGTTTAATAATGGTAAATACAACCATATAGATTGAAAAGGGGGAACATTGCAGGTAAAAAGTGAACAGTTTATTATACATACCATTCATCCGGAAAGTATTCATAGTGCTTCACTTTTTCCACATTTTTTATGTTACAACCTTATTTCAATATAGATTAAATTCATTTATTTCTCAAATTCTACACACAATACCCCATAATGACAATGTGAAAAAAGAGTTTTTGAAATTGTTGCAAATTTATTAAACATAAGTACATAAGTATTCACAGCCTTGAAGCCGTGAAGCTCTAAATTGGCCTCAGGTACATTCTGTTTCCACAGATCATTCTTGAGATGTTTCAGCAGCTTCATTGGAGTTCCCCTGTGGTAATTCAGTTGATTGGACATAATTTGAAAAGGCATACACCTGTCTATATAAGGTCCCAGGGTTGACAGTGCATGTCAAAGCACAAATCAAGCATGAAGACAAAGGAATTGTCGGTAGACCTCCGAGACAGGATTGTCTCAAGGCACAAGGCTGGGGAAGGTTAAAGAAAAATTTCTGCTGCTCTGAAAGTTCAATGAGCACAGTGGCCTCCATCATCCGCAAGTGGAAGATGTTTGGAACCCCCACGACTCTTTCTCAAGCAGGCCGACCATCTAAGCTGAGTTGATCGGAGGAGAAGGGCCTTAGTCAGGGAGGTGATCAATAACCCGATGATCACTCTGTCTGAGCTCCAGTTTCTTCTGTAGAGAGAGGAGAACCTTACAGAAGGACAACCATCTGTGCAGCAATCCACCAATCAGGCCTGTATGGTAGAGTGGCCAGACGGAAGCCACTTCCTGCCTTGAATTTGCCAAAAGGTAATCTGAAGGACTCTCAGACCATAAGAAACTAAATTCTCTGGTCTGATGAGACTAAAATTGAACTCTTTGGAGTGAATGCCAGGCGTTACGTTTGGAGAAAACCAGGCACCGCTCATCACCAGGCTAATATCAATCCCTTCAGTGAAGCATGGTGGTGGCAGCATTATGCTGTGGGGATGTTTTTCAGCAGCAGGAACTGGAAGACCAGAGTCAGGATAGAGGGAAAGATGAATGCAGCAATGTACAGAGACATCCTGAATGAAAACCTGCTTCAGAGTGCTCTTGACCTCAGACTGGGGCGACGGTTCATCTTCCAGCAGGACAATGACCCAAAGCACACGTATGTGAATACTTACGTACATGTGATTTTTCAGGTTTTTTATTTTTAATAAATTTGCAACAATTTCAAAAAATCTTTTTCACATTGTCATTAATGGGTATTGTGTGTAGAATGTTGAGGAAATAAATGAATTTAATCCATTTTGGTATAAGGCTGTAACATAAAAAATGTGGAAAAAGTGAAGCGCTATGAATACTTTCTGGAATGCACTGTATATTTTTGCAGTACAGCAGGAGGCACAATTCATTCACTTGGTAATCAGTTTATTCCCTTCTTTATCAGGGGTCTCCACATCAGAATGAATCAAAAAAATTCTAACTTGGTGGTGAATGACTAGCTTTGCTCAATGTACCTACTGCACATATTTTTATCATAACTATGACTGCAAACATAATTCCTATGGATGACACTTTTTATTTTTGTTATTTAATTGTTAAGGTACTCAACTTTGAAAACGTCATGAAATCATATTTGTCATAAATCAGATGAACTGATTTAAAGCCCACAAATGATTATTTATTTAAAGTGTCTAAATCTACAAATGAATACTGACAGAAAAAGAGAAACTGGATTTAAATGGATTGTGCATGAATATATTTTTTGAGTCTATTTTTGAATGGCTAAAGCTTCCTGGTTTAAAGAGTATAAACAAGAGTGTTGGGGAGAAGCTAGCTACAAGTAGGCTATAGCTTCTAGCATAGCTACATTTTTTTTCAGCAGCTTGTCTAGCCCATCTACTTACGTATAAAGACAACGTAGCTTTTTTAGCAACCTACGTTTTTCCACAAATAGAGGTGGAGCTTGACAATGAATATGCTCCTTTTTTATCCTGCAATGGTCTGACGCAGCATATTGTCTTACAAGATCACATACTAAAATAGTGTATTACAGGCATCTATTAACATGTCATACATTCCGTGGCTTTACATTTGTCTATTCATTTATATTACTGCTATTTTGTACAGTTGAAGTCTGAATTATTAGCCCCCCCTTTGTATTTAGTTTTCTTTTTAAATATTTCCAAAAATGATGTTTAAACAGAACAAGGAAATTTTCACAGTATGTCTGATAATATTTTTTTCTTCTGGAGAAAGTCTTATTTGTTTTATTTCGGCTAGAATAAAAGCAGTTTTTAAAAAAAAAAATTTAAACCCATTTTAAGGTCAAATGATTAGCCCCCTTTAAGCTAATTTTTTCGATAGTCTACAGAACAAACCATCGTTATACAATAACTTGCCTAATTACCCTAACCTGCCTAGTTAACCTAATTTTCCCAGTTAAGCCTTTAAATGTCACTTTAAGCTGTATAGAAGTGTCTTGAAAATTATCTAGTCAAATATTATTGTACTGTCATCATGACAAAGATAAAATAAATCAATTATTAGAAATGAGTTATTAAAACTATCATGTTTAAAAATGGGTTGAAAAAATCTTCACTCCGTTAAACAGAAATTGGGGAAAAAATAAACAGGGGGCCTAATAGTTCAGGAGGGCTAATAATTCAGACTTCAACTGTAAATGACAACAATAACAAAGGCTTTTCATGTAACAACGATTGAAATTCAATCTATAAAGTATAGTAACAGTTGACAAAATATTCATTCATTAATTTTCCTTCAGCTTAGTCCCTTTATTCATCAGGGGTCGCCACAGCGGAATGAACCGCCAACTTATCCAGCATATGTTTTACGCAGCGCATGCCCTTACAGCTGCAACCAAGTACTGGGAAACATCCATACACTCTCATTCACACACATATACTATGGCCAATTTAATTTATTCAATTCACCTATATATCGCATACCTTTGGACTGTGGGGGAAACCAGAGCACCTGGAGGAAACCCACGCAAACACGGAGAAAACATGCAAACTCTAAACAAAAATGCCAACTGACCCAGCAAGGACTCGAACAAGTGACCTTCTTGCTGTGAAGCGACAGTGCTAACCACTGAGCCACCGTGTCACCTTGACAATAAACATGAAGTAAGAAAATTGTGTGGCAGCTTCAATATAATTTCTCACCAAAATGGAGCCATCTATCATGAGGAAATGCTATACTGTCTGTTTAATATAAGTTACATTCATTTTGATATTGCACATTGTTATTTGTTACACTTTAGTAAATAATCTCTAAAACATTAAGCTTTTAAATGTATGAGTAGAACATTAACCAATCATAATTATATTTCAAGGTTTTAAGTAGTAAATATTTTACTTCCTCATTGTTCCTGATGTACATTAAAGATTATGTAAGACCTAATGTTGATGAATAATGTTTATTGCGTTACTTAAGTGCCATGTGTG
Organism: Danio kyathit; assembly: GCA_903798195.1. Lineage (NCBI taxonomy): Eukaryota > Metazoa > Chordata > Actinopteri > Cypriniformes > Danionidae > Danio > Danio kyathit. Next base: position 50,605,143 of record LR812521.1, on the reverse strand, counting down.
TGATACCATGATGGTGTTTAGTTGTGTAACGACACTAAGCACCTTTACATACTAATATTCATTAATTAATTTTCTTTTCGGCTTAGTCCCTTTATTAATCTTGGGTCGCCACAGCGGAATGAACCGCCAACATATCCAGCATATGTTTTTGCAGTAAATGCCCTTCCAGCCGCAACCCAACACTGGGAAACACCCACACACTCTTGCATTCATGCACATACACTATGGCCAATTTAGTTTACCCAATTCACCTGTACCACATGTCTTTGGACTGTGGGGGAAACCGGAGCACCTGGAGGAAACCCAAGCGAACACGGAGAGAACATGCAAACTCCACACAGAAATGCCAACTGACCCACCTGGGGCTTGAACCAGCAACCTTCTTGCTGTGAGGAGATCGTGCTAACCACAGTGCCACCATGATGCCACATATGAATATATTTCTCTGCTTATAGGGAAAAGCTGTTTGATATGAGTTGCACTTGGTTGTGTGCTTGTCTCTGTATAACAAAGCCGCTGGATAAGTTGGTGGTTCATTCCACTGTGGCGACCCCGCAAGGGACAAAGCCGACAAGAAAATGAATGAATGAATGAATAATAATAATAATAATAATAATAATAATAACAGGCGACGCCGTGGTGCAGTAGGTAGTGGTCGCCTCACAGCTAGAAGGTCGATGGTTTGAACCTCGGCTGGGTCATTTGGCATTTCTGTGTGGAGTTTGCATGTTCTCCCGCGTTCAGGTTCGGGTGCTCCGACATATGCTGAATAAGTTGGCAGTTCATTCTGCTGTGGTGACCCCAGAGAGACTATGCCGAAAAGAAAATGAATGAATGAATGAATGAATAATAATAATAATAATAATAATAATAATAATACAACTGATACAAAATATTTCTTATCCTTAACTTAATTATTTACTAATTGTGCGTTAAAATAATAACAAATGCATTAAAATACATAAACAGAACTTATAATGATTATAAAAGTGCAATAATTAACAAAATATCTATTGTACAAGACATTTTATAGATGTCTTTGCCGTCCATCACACAAGGATCATTGTATTTTTAAATTCTCATCTGAGGTAATTTTTTGCCTCCAAGCTTGGTTTTGAAACACAAAAATTGTGAGTTGTTTAGATTTCCTTTTAAGTTATTTTTGTAACATTGATTTTCCAGTCACATGTAGCTCTTAAACGAGTCTTACAAGTTAGTCATCTAATTGTCTTTGTCTTCTTTAAGACAGCACTCAAAGCTACTCAACATTCTTTACAGTAAGTTACTGGTAAACTCCTATATATACAGTTACTGTAGATTCTACAAGACATTGTTGACAGTGCAGGTTGCTCGTGTGATAATGACAGCACCTAATTACATTCAGATGATTCATATTAATACTAACATTTCTAACAGTCCAAATGTAGTAAAAGCTTTTTGATGCATCACTATTGTTTCATATGTTCATTGACATGTTTTGTTGCGTTCAAGTTTATTTCTAGTTTTGGCTCTGTGTAAAAAGGCTTCTTGGATCCAGTTCTGTCCTTCTCTGAATTTCCCATTGTTGGAATTGTTAGAAGAAAAACCACCTGTCACAAAAGTATGAGAACATCTTGATTTGTTTAACATGAACTTGTTTTTGGTGTTGTAACACAATAGGCAGGCATGCTAGATTAAACAAGATTAAAATGTTATTAGGCAACACTCGAATATCAACATATTATCTTATTCATATTATCTTATACCTTTGATTTGAACATATTTTAAACCTTTTGGTTTTGATTTTAAAACCTGGCCTGCTAGATGTTTTACTGAATTATTATTTATAAATTCATTACTGCATATAACAACAGCGATAACAAGGTGTTTAAGGTATGATTTGTTTAAAATCAATGATCTTCATTGCCTGATTGATATGATATGAAGTGGGTATCATACCGGGTTAAAAGCACCGCATTAAATTACATTTTCCAAGCCATTTCTTTAAAATATGGAAATTTATTTACCACAGTATTTTCAATAACGTTTCTGCAGTCATCTGCGTTTAATCTGCCTTTCATCTTGATTTAAGCTTGAACTAATCAATTAATGCTTAAGTCTATGTAACTGATTATATTTTAATAAAATGGTATTATCGATGCTATGGTCACAAATAATTACTTTCACCATCGGTAGCTGAAAAACACTTGTAGTGCATATACTGTAGCCCATTGTAATAACAATTAATGTTATGATTAAATATCAATATTACTTGTGAACTGTTACTGTTATAAATAGTATTATTAATTATTTTCCAAAAAAAGTTATGATACTTGCAGAAGTTTTGTCACATTGTTTACCTTACATGTAAACTCTGTACATTAAGTGTTTACTCTGTACTCAAGCGAAAATCACTTTATATTGTATAATATAAAGTATTATTTATTACATCAAATCTTGATTCTACACCAATACCTAATAAGTTTTAAAACTTAGCATAAACAACCTGATTCTATGAAATCAGATACAGATCAGATGTAAAACAGGTTTGAGCACAGTAAATGGCACATTGCATGCTAAAGGTTGGCTATTTAGTTGATAATGGAAATGGGTGAGGTGCAACAAAAGAATGTTATGTTGTTTAAATCACCACACTAAACACGCGATGTCGATCCTGATGTCACAATACTGGGATAAAGTTACAGACTCAGGCTGCACTTGAGCAAACTATCAATATAGCATTTACTCTGAGGTATAGGGCCAATGCTACCTATAGTCAGAAACTGATTAGGCTTGAAAGGGACTTTTGTAACCATGAAATCTCTCTAGTAATCAGGACTAGCAGCAGAAAACTGTGCTAATTGTTCATTGGATATTGATGCGGTGCCTTTTGTGTATCAGTTTTTTTTAAAGGGCACCAATGTTGCAAAATCAACTTTTGGAAGCTGTTTGGACAGAACTGTGTGTAGGTATAATTTATCCACTGTCATATTGGAGTGATATAAACAAAACAAGTATATATTTTTATTCCTGACATTAAAATACCCAAATCGCAATGATTTTAAGGTCCACTGCAATGTGACGTATATGGATGCGGATTTCCCTGCCTACCTAATTGATTGACAGGTGCTTATTAAAATTGTATCCATAGTAACGAGTATAAACATGTCCACAGATCAGGATTTGCAAAGGAACTGAGATTAAAAGATCTGTTCAACTCTCTGTGATCAGCTGCACCTCAAGAATATTTTTTTACGAGTTTTTAAAACAGAACATGTTTCTATAAGAAAAGACAGTAAAATTGCTGTGGATCACCACTACTGGAATCACCACAGCTGCATAGTGTCAGTATAACTATATACGGGAATGCATCAAAGACACAACATGAATTCCAGTTTGTGGACGTGTAATCTGTTTAATGTTGTACAGCAGCATTTTTGGAAATAGCAGTGTATATTAACTTTTACACAACAGTTCTGTCTGGTTCTTGAATCTGATTGGCTGATAGCCGTGCGATATTCTGCAAAGTACAGCACTAGTACAGCCTCTTCACCCTTCACCTTTGTGTGTTACTCTGCCCACATACAGCGACAAGCAGAGGACACTCTAGAGTTTGACAAATATTGCTACTGTTGGACAACATTTCCTTTTTTTTAGTCAAGAATTAAGTTGTTTAAATGCAGCTATGTAGTTATTTATAAGGATAGAGCCTATTTTTAATTATTTACAATTTTGTAGCATTGGACTTAGTGCATCGTCTGCCATCAGCCTGTCTGAGCAGACCAAAGAAAGTGACGGTTGACGTTCTGCCACAATATGGCAACAGAGACTGCATAATAAGTGCTTAGGGAGAAAAACAGCATTTTCTCAGCGTAAATTTCAAACTACAGCAGAACAAATCCTTATAAATCAGGTAAATGACATTCTAAGTCAATCACTCTCTTTTGTATTTTGAAGTGTTCATACCACAGAAAAGTGTTTGCTTTGCTTTGCCTTTTCAGGGTTAATTATGGTGATATGCTGATTGCAACAGAGAAATACTGGGAAATCTCTGTAGATTGATGGCATTTCATGGCGTTTAGCCTTATAAGCTTAAAATGTCAGCAAAATCACCTGTTTTGTCATCACTTTAGATATTACTGCGGGAGAATCATTCAAATACTAGCTCTAAAGTGACGTTTGTGAACTGTCAATAGTTTCTGCTGTTCTGAAGGTCAGCTGCTGATGTGAATGAATAGCGGAAGAAAGTAGTTGTACAAAAGGATTTTGACACTCTCCGTGTTTGATTTTTTTATATACACTATTATGCTGTCGAATTGTTGTACAAACACAATATTACACTTGTAGCAGTGTGATATGGCTGTATATCGGCACTGGTGGGGGCACTAAGGCACTCGGCCTTAGCTAACTCACGCCTTCCACCAGGTGCCAATTTACAGCCATAGCGCACTGCTACTCCTGTGATACTGCTCATGTATCCTGTCACATTTGTCGCAAATAGACATGCAAAAACAATGCAAAGTTAAACGTGTGTTGTTTGTAATTGCAAACTTTGTAATGACCATTTAAATTTAAATTGTTGTAAATTAGGGATTAAAAAAAGCCCAGAAAAGGCCTTTCTGCAGCCTTCAGTTTTTTACAAAGGCTATGTTCACAATGCAGGCAAATCGTCACCTTAGAATTATAAGGTTCTATTTGCGTTCTGAATGATTTTGAGATAGTGAGCTTCAAAGTTCTTGCATTCCATAGCAAACAGTATGTGTGTAACATTTGTTTTTTAAATAAAAAGTATTTAAATGTAAACAACTTATAAAAAACATCCCATAATGTAAACAAGTTGTTATTTAATAAGAATGTCAATAACTCAATTTTGACAAAAATGTCAGATAGAACCTTATAATTCTAAGGTGACAAAATATGGCCAAAATTATTATTATTTTTTTTTTTTGCCCTTATGTGATCTGTTTGTGTCATGACAGTATACTTTGAACAGCACAAACCGCACTGATTCTTATCCTTTCATTTCCAAACTGTGCCACTTTCATATGTAGTATTAACAGGGGGGTCGCTAACAAATTTGGGCTTCATGAAAAAATATTTTAGTTGTGTCCCATATGCTAGTACTGTTAATAACAAAGCAGATCTTGCATAGCAGGGGTATAAATCCAATACAGATATGATGTTTTGCAATGTGATTGGTTATGTCAGAATTGATATATTTTTTTAAACAATTTTTTAAACATAATTTTAGATCGACGTGCATCTGCACTGGTACACTACTGTACAAACATCCTACAACTTTATCAGTGTGGACATTGTTGGCTGTTCATGGAGTGAACAATCACACTTGTGTTTTAAGAAAGCTGTGTGTTACACTGCATCATGTGATCAGCTGCTAAATTCAATCTGTTTTCCCACGAGAGCTGCTGCACTGTGTTGTCATACATCACAGCTTATCATTGTTTTTGATCGCATAACAGTTATTTACTGGCATAAAGATGGAGTTACATGTGGGTATACACTTTTTTTATTGAGAAGAATAACTTTAAGTAACTGTAACATGTTCATGTAGTAAATTTTAATTATAATGTGCCTTTTATTTTCATATTTTTATATATTATTACAAAGTTTACATCAGAAAAGTGTAATATTTTTACATTTTAAGTGAAACTGCTGTATGTTCTAAAATTCCATTACTATACTGTTAGACACCCGTTGCTACTGAGGTGAAGCTTGTGGCTGCAAAGGAGGTTTTCACTCTCCTAAAATGTTTGTTTTGCATTCAAGCAGTTCCATGCCAAAAACACAAGGTAGCTGTAGTTTTTACACGTTTATAAAGATTACATTAATGCGTTCATTTGTTTTCACAGCTTTTAATTTGCACATTGTAGGACAGCATTGGCAGGAAGTGAGATAATGTTTAAAGGTGCTGTATGTAAGTTTTTGACTTCTAAAGCATAAAAATGCCATAATATGTTTGCAGATATTTAAGAAGCATGCCAAGTGAAATTCTTATTTATCTGAAAAACAGTGCTGAAGTCAGATATTCTGCTTTGAAAATGTGTTTTGTGCCGTAACGATGTCTTTGTTATGGTCATTTTAACCTACGCAATACCAGTTTAGCCGATTATATTTCAGCACCCCGGGTTGTCCTGGTGGACAACCAAAAGTAGCAGCGTCCGAAATGAGACAGATTCAGTTCCATATGAGGTTATTAATTAGCAAATGATATAAATATTACGAATGTAAACATTAGGTGAGCAGGTTACATTATAACCCATGTCCTAACAACACGCTACGTGACAAGATATGCATTAAGCTAATAAGCAATTTGGCTGTTTGCACCAGACGAAACACGACAGAAATTGAAATACAGCCATTCAGAATCACAGAATATACACTCACTCACAAAATGGTGAATTTTATAATCTAATTAATACATATTAAACCTCTTTAACATTATTAAATGTACATGCTGAATCACTCATATGTGGTGTTTACTTCTGAAGTTCAATTTCAAACAGTTTATTTTATTTTCAAGATCTGAGGTGAATTATCTGCTGCTGCTTTCAGTATATGGCAATAAATGTCATGTAAAATGGCATTCAAACTCACTTTGTTAGCATTTAACACAGAATAAAGCACATTAGGTGTACCTGAGGTGATCATTGTCAGTATTCTGTTGTTCACCTGTGAGAAATAGAATCCATTTCTAATATATCAATTCGAGGTGTTGGTTAGAACAAAAACTCCTTTTAATATGGACAATATTCCTTCTATCATTTGTTTTTATTTAGAACACGGTTTAAATCAGTCGCTCCTGTCCTCAATCTGGCAATCTGTGCTTGCATTTATTTTGATCCAGGAGTGAAATACCTAGTTCGACCACTGGGTGTCAAACTTACATACTGCAAACTTACATAAAAAAATTATATAGAAAAGAAACTTTTTTTTAAAAAAGTTTTAAAATAATTTTTAATAACACAGATTTGTAAGGTATGTCAACAATCAGCCTAGGATATGATTAAAAAAATCTGTATTCCTTAGTCCTTTTATGAGGATCAGGAGTGAAACTTAACAAAAAAATAAAGATAAAATCAAGAATTAATTTATCATTTTAACAATTTAGGCATAAAGTATAAATCAATTATGTTTTATCAGACAAATTAATAGACATGTAAAATTATATCTTTTGTTTTTAATTTACATTTGCCACTTTTTTAATTAATTTTAAAACATTTTAAACATAAATTAAATGAATTATTTTAAATGTGTCTATTAATTTGTGCATTCAGAGGTGATTTATTAATGTACGTTTATTGTTGCATTAATCAACGTACTAAAACACAAATTAAATAAAAGCTTTAAATTTGTGTCATTTATACATTTAAACATTTTTAAATGTAGGCCTACTGTTTTATTAATAACATTTTAAAATGCTAATTAACATAAACAAGCCATTTTAAATGTGTCTATTAATTTGTCCATTTAAATATGACTTGTGGGCGATGCGGTGGTGCAGTGGGGTAGCACGTTCGCCTCACAGCAAGAAGGTCACTGGTTCGAGCTGGCATTTCTGGGTCAGCTGGCATTTCTGTGTGGAGTTTGCATGTTCTCGGGTGCTCCGGTTTCCCCCACAAGTCCAAAGACATGTGGTACAGGCGAATATGTGTGTGTGGATGTGTATGTGTGTGTGTGTGTGTGTGTGTGTGTGTGTGTGTGTGTGTGTGTGTTATGTGAATGAGTGTGTATGGATGTTTCCCAGTGATGGAAAGGGAATCCGCTGCGTAAAACATATGCTGGATAAGTTGGCGGTTCATTCCGCTGTGGCGACCCCAGATTAATAAAGGGACTGAGCCGAAAAGAAAATGAATGAATAAATATGACTTGTTTTACATTAAAATTATTCATATTTATGTTTAAACTAATAATGACATGCTCTTAATTTTATTTTTAAGTGTCACTCCAGAACTTCCAGTTTTACCTCAATCATTTATATCATGGCTTTGTTTACCCCTGCTGGTAGATGTTATTATTACATCATCTGGTTCATTGCTGGTCATCACTGTATTTTATTTTATTTTATTTTTTTAAGTTATTTTTTTATTTAAAACACATACATTTATGATCAGAAATATTTCTTAATATTATAGATGATTTACTAGTACTTGTTTTGTTTCAAATGCATCTGCATTTGACGTTGAATGGCAACATTAGCAGTCCAATAGCAACCTCTGGCTGTAAAAAGAAAGCTACACTTTGAAGACGAATTTAAAGAGCTTTAAACCTAGAGTGTAAATTCCTTTTCACAGCCAGAGGTCGCTATTACACTGTTTTTAAATGATAAAAAAGGCTTTATTTGTAGGTTAACTAACTAATCTCCTAATCCAGCTCATGTTCAATAACAGCTACACATGGAGTCAGGTTATGACAAAATAGGCATATATGCAAATGCAAACAATCATCACTCTATTTAGAACCTAAAATAATAAAACTCACAATAAAACAGCTTATATTATGAAGTATACTTAAAGTTTGCATAACATCAAAATGTTTGCTACTCTTCTTATATTTATATAGCAGTAAATGTTATAAACGATGTATTTGTGTGCTTGATTATTATGTAAAAATTATTTCATAACCAAATGCTATAACTTTCTCTCGCCACCTCGAAACGACTTTTCTTCTCTTCCTGTCACATAAAAAGTCTGTAGGACAGTAACAGTGCGTGTCTGTTTCGGACCTGCTTTCGTCCATCCATCAATCTTCCTCCATTTTGTTAGCGACGCTAACTTCCTCCAACGATCCAACCGAAACCCAATCTATTATTGCCTTGTGCAATATGAACTCTGTCTTTAAAGCTTAAATCTGTACAGAAACTCTCTAAAGATCTTTGAAAATCTCGAGATATTTCACCCAAAGTTAAAATGTACTCTCCCTCAAGTGGTCCCAAACACTCAAACAGCTCAAGTAAAAGGTGAGTAAACGATGTCAGAATTGTCATTTTTTTGCGTGAACCATCCTTTGGATCACATTCTTTATTATGGGAGGTTAATTGGAGAAAAGCATGACTGCTACCATACAAATTTTGCATTCTAAATAAAGTAAGAAAAATTCATTTAAAGATTTTACATAAATATATTCAACCAACGTGTTACTTTCCAAATTTGAAAAAAAAAAAAGTTCATTTTGTAAAAACAGTGAGGAATCCTTATCACACTTATTTGTTGATTGTCAGAGTGTGCAATCATTTTGGAAAGACTAAGACTATTTCTAATTATTCTGCTAAAAATAATATATTGATAATTTTTCTGCTAAAAATTACATTTTGATAACATTGAATGCAAAAAAAATGATTTGTTATTTTGAAAATGGTGATAATAAAATTAACAATTTCATTAATTTTCTTGTCGGATTAGTCCCTTTATTAATCCGGGGTCACGATTCGCCAATGAACAGACAATTTAGCCTACCCAATTCACCTGTACCGCATATCTTTGGACTGTGGGGGAAACCGGAGCACCCGGAGGAAACCCACACAAACGCGGGTTATGAACCATTATGAATCTGTTTTTGGCGTCTTGTGAATGTCTACCATTTGTTTTGTGTTTTTTTATTTGAACTTCAATTAACTTTGAATTTTTTTTTTGTTGAATTTGTAAATTATTAATGCACAAAAAAAATCCTTTGGATCATGAACAAACGCTCTCTTCATAACCGAACTTGCTCTAGAGAACTTCTTGGCATAACATCATTCTTTTTTATCTAAACACAGACATCTTAACGTAATATAAAATACAGTTACAGAAGCCTCAATGTCATACCTTATTTTTGCTGCCTCTGGTCAGATATCCAAATGTGAAATGTTTCAGTCTGACTGACTGCTACAGTAGACTGCTGAACATGTACTGTACACTGTTGAAATAATGCCCATATTTGTATTTAATATCAACAACACTGCACTGATGTTTGCTGCCCTTAGTTAGTGTGTAATGTTTTATATTTAACCAATATCACATGATTTACATTCAATACAGCAAAAAAAATCCAAGCACATATTTAGCTTTCTGTTTGTCTTTGTCAATTGTATGTCTGTTAAGGTTGACCAATGACACAAACAAGAGAACCAGAAATTCCTGTGCTTTATTAAGAAAAGGTTGTGACTTTAGAGAGACATCATGTTGCTGATGACATGCATGCGTTATCGAGTCCAAATATACCTCAAATAAATGAAGATGGTTGGAGATATTTAAAGAAAATGGGATATTTTCTTGTCTCAAAATGTATGATAATTAAAAATATATCTTTTTGGGTTAGACAGAAGGCTTTGTTGTGAAATGGTATTATACAAATCTTGTCAACATAAAAGCTTTATGAGAATGTCTGTACTCCTGCTGAACAATCCAGTGTTGTTGGTAATCAGGATAAATTTGCTGCTGGTTTGCAGGTCAACAGTAATTCAAACTGGATCAGTTTCAGGAGAAAAGAGTGACTAACCAGATAGACCAGTACTATAACAGCTCTATAAATAGCATTAACCAACCTGGACAAAAAAAGGAAAATTCATTTCCAAATAAAATCATTTCTGAAGCATTTGGATTTGAAAGTTCATATTAAAGGTTAGATTTGATTACATCAAGGGAAATCAAATGGGATTCCTCTGTAGGAGCCTTTTTTAGTTCAGCATAGCTATAATCATCCATTTGACTCTGGCTTGCTAATATTAGTCAGAAGTTTGTGAATAGGTTTTTGTTTTCTTCAGATGGCCTACTTCTGTAAAATGGTATAAGAAAGCCATTCAGTTGTTCTTTTATGCCATTGTATTACCGATACTAGCACACCCATTTAGTACGCTTAAATCAAACCATGCATTTTTCATTCATTCATTCATTCAATCATTTATTCATTCATTCATTCTCTTTTCGGCTAAGTCCCTTTAATAATCTGGTGTCACCACAGCGGAATAAACCGCCAACTTGTCCAGCATATGTATGCAGCGAATGCCCTTCCAGCTGCAATCCAGTACTGGGAACCAATCGTGCATATGTACATTTTTAAAGTATTTAATTCTGTTTGATTTATGAGCCGTTGTCTTCATGGGAAAGAAGGTAAAAAGTGACTGGTATTGCTATTCTTGTGGTGAGGTGGTGACACTTGGTCCTCACAATGTAAGGAATACAAGGTGCATACACACACACACAAAACACACACAACACACACACACACACACACACACACACACACAATTGCATGTTAAAACTGGATTATGCTGTCCACAGTGAAAGGTTTTGAGATTAGGTCAATAAATATTTGGACACCGACACAATTCTAACATTTTTGGCTCTATACAACAACACAATAGATTTGAAATTAAACTACTTCAACTGCAGAATGTCAGCTTTAATTTGAGGGTAATTACATCCAAATCAGGTGAATGCTCTAGGAATTACAACAGTTTGCATATGTGCCTCCCACTTGTTAAGGGACCAAAAGTAATTGGACAGAATAATAATCATAAATTAAACTTTCACTTTTTAATACTTGGCTGCAAATCCTCTGCAGTCAATTACAGCCTGAAGTCTGGAATGTATAGACATCACCGGACGTTGGATTTTATCCCTGGTGTTGCTCTGCCAGGCAACGGTCTTCAGTTTTTGCTTGAGGGCATTTTCCCTTCAGTTTTATCTTCAGCAAGTGAAATGCAAGCTCAATCTGATTTAAGTCAGGTGATTGACTTGGCCATTGCATAACATTCCACTTCTTTCCCTTCAAAAACTCTTTGGTTGCTTTGCAGTCTGCTTTAGGTCATTCTACATCTGCTCTGTGAAGCACCGTCCAATGAGTTCTGAAGCATTTGGCTTAATATGAGCAGAACACATTGTCTGAAACACTTCAGAATTTATCCTGCTGCTTTTGTCAGCATTCACATCATCAATAAATACAAGAGAACCAGTTCCACTAACAGCTATACACTTACGCCATGTCACTATTACCACCATGCTTCACTTCTTAGGATCATGAGCAGTTCCTTTCCTTCCCCATACTCCTCTCTTCCTATCACTCTGGTACAAGTTGATCTTGATCTCATCTGTCCATAGGATGTTGTTTCAGCACTGTGAAGGCTTTTTAGGACACACACACACACACACACACACACACACACACACACTGTAGTTACCCCCTGGTTATTAAACAGTACACGCTTCCCAAATACTGATGTCCATACATATAATTTATTGAACACCATGAAAACTAAAAAGATAACCAAAGAAACCAAATGTTTCACACAAACACAATTAAAAGTACATTAAATAAACAAAATAATATACAAACTATATTTTCTTTACCGTGTTGACCTGATAACCAGAAGTAGAATAATCAGAAGCATTTAACATGTGTCTGCATTGAGAACTCACTATGCTGTCCATACCAACTCTCGCAAGTTAAACCATTTAAAGAGAATCATGTGACCTCCGACTCAAGCCAACCGGAAACAAGAACATTTTTAACATAAACATACACCAATACACATTCAAATAATGAAATACAAAACAATAAACAATGATCATCGTCAGCTACATTAACCTACCTCCTGGAGAGTGTTCTTGATCTGGCCAACTGTTGTGAAGGGTGTTCTCTTCACTAAGGAACGAAATCTTCGTTCATCCACCACAGTTGTTTTCGGTGGTTTTCCAGGTCTTTTGGTGTTGCTGAGCTCACTGGTGCTTTCTTTCTTTTTAAGAATGTTCCAAACATTTGTTTTGGCCACGCCAAATGTTTTTGCGATCTCTGATGGGTTTGTTTTGTTTTTTCAGCCTAATGATGGCTTGCTTGAATGATAATGACAGCTCTTTGGATCTCATCTTTTTGACAGTAACAGATTCCAAATGCAAACAGCACACTTGAAATACTTTTATCTGCTCATTGTAATTGGGATAACGAGGGAATAACACACACTGGCCATGGGACAGCATAGAAGACAATTGTCCAATTATTTTTGGTCCCTTAACAAGTGGGAGGCACATATCAAAACTGTTGTAATTCCTACAGCGTTCATCTGATTTGGATGTAAATACCCTCAAATTAAAGCTGACAGTCTGCAGTTAAAGCACATGTTTCATTTCAAATCCTTTGAGTTGGTTTATAGAGCCAAACATTTATGGACCTAGCTGTATATTTATTATTTTTCCAACTTCTAGATATGTCACCAAAGTAATACTTTGACAAGATTTGTAGCTAAACAGAAACTTTATCTGACATTATTATTACTATACTATTTTCACTACACTTTAATGAAACCCTGTCGTAAATGTTGCACATTTCTGTGATGCCACCATCTTTATTTTACTAACTTACGGCATGCTGAACATGACTCATCTCACCAGAAAAAAAATGTATATTATTATTCAACCAAAAAAGTCTAATAAAATACTGGCAATACATTGATACGGCCATGTATTTTTCCATGTAAAATATTGTGATACTGTATCAATATTTTCCTCCACCAATAAGAAGTGTATCTTTATATTGATTAGAATGAGTCAACTTTTAATAACCTTTATAACATCTGGTAATGCTGAGATAGGTTAACCTTTTTCTCTGATAATTTCCAAACAAGTTGGATTCTAACAGATCTATAAAACTGCCATATTTTACAAATGAATTTACTTTCTGATTGTTCTTAAAATAAAAGGGCTCATCCAACCTTTTCAATTTTCACTTCATTACATTTTAAATACTTTGCATTACTTGTTAACCCTTACAGTTGTTTGTGCCTCTGAGGTTAAACATGGAATCTGTGTCTTTCACTTTTCATTTAAAGGGATAGTTTACCTAAAAATGAAAATGTATTCATTTACTCCTCCTCAAATGGTTCTAAATCTTTATAAGCTTCCTCTGTTGAATACAAAAGAAGATTTTAGAATAAAGCTGAAATCCTGTAACTATTGACTTCCAAAGTATTTACAAAAACTTTTAAAAAATATATTCTTTTGCATTCAACAAAAGAAAACAAAAAGGGCATGTAAATGATGACAGAATTGTCAGTTGGATGAGCTTTAACTCTGCCTTTAACCTTTTTAACAATGTTATTACAGTATATATGACATGATCCAAAAATGATGACATATCAAAATATAATTTAGTGTTTTCATAACTTGTCTCAATTACCGTCTGAGTTGATGGCACCTCCTCTAGTGACTTAACTCATTGTGCCATTGTTGAATGTCCTTCCTTCTGTTGTCAGACAAACCGGTTTCATATATTTACAAAAAGTGATGACTGAAATGAGAGGGATTGACAAAACAAATCATTCATTACTGAGTCATACTATTAAAACAAATCAGTAAATCAATCAGTTTCTAATAATGGCACTTAAGGGTAAGCACAACATTCAGTTGAATCAAAAAGATGTGTCTACCTTTGATTAAGAGAGTGATATAATATATATACATATTAATCATCTTTCTTAGCCCATCACTTCATTATTCTGTCGTTACATATGTACAACAGGTAATTTTTTTAAAATTCCTATTTCTTTTAGGAAATATTTCTAAAGGTGCAGTTGACTTAAATTTTCACCAGATGTCAGCAACAACTAAAGTAATGCTGACATACAAAGAAAACAAAATTAATTGATTAGTAATGCAGTTATGTGGAGTAAACAAAAATGAACACATGAAAAACAAAGGTTTTAAAATGCATGGAAAGCCCCGACAGCAGCTGAAATCTTTCAGTAGTTAGAAAACATTGTCAAAAGTCCTGAGCATCATCAGTTTAAATTAATATTAGCTGCTTTAGTCCAAAATCAAATCAATCAAAATCAAATCAAATCAAATCACTTTTATTGTCACATCATCAGCAGCACGTGTGCTATGATGAGTGAAAAGCTTAGGTGCTGGCTCCAGACAGTGCAAAATACAGACAGTGTAATACAACGACAGTGCAAAATACAGACAGTGCAAAAATACAGGACAGTGCAATATACAGACAGGTGCAAAAATACAGACAGTGCAGGATACAGACAGTGCAGGATACAGACAGTGCAGTATACAACAACATACTCACAAAAAACAAGACAATGTAAAATTGGCAATGTTGACAGCGATACGTAGGGCAGTATTGTTTTAAGTATGGATTTGTTAAAGTGCAGTGTATGTGTATGCTACATCTTGAACAAACATATACATTACCAGATGATGAAGATCAAACCAGGGTGGACATTTCAGCAAGACAATGATTCCAAACAGCCAAGGAGAACCTCTCAACGGGTTTCATAAAAGAAAATAAAGCTGCTAGTATTGCTCAGCCAATCACTCGATTTGAATCCAAAAGAAAATAGGAACTAAATATCAGAGTTCACAGACGAGACCCACAGAACCATCAAGATTTGAAGAAACTTTGAAAAAAATCACATCTGAGCAATGTATCCAACTCCTTTCTCCTTACAAGAAGCATCTTGAAGCTGTCACACCACCATGTTACGAGTTTATGATTGTTTAAAAGGGATGCTGCAACATTTAGGTGAGTACAAATATAATGTGTGAATTGGGTGACAAAATCAAAGAGATGAGGGAGAAATTGATTCTAGAATGGAAGTAGTTTGTTTACTCAATATGGAAATAACAATGAGTGTTAAGTCAAAAAAAAAATATTTACAAAACAAACGTTCAAAGCAACCCGGGAGTTGCTTAAAAAAAAAAATGTTTTTAACAGATTATGTAGTGTTGACTGGGCATTGGTTAAGACAACATTAGCACCTGTCAGCTTTAATTGTGGGGGGAAATTGAATAATTGTAAGCTTTTGTTAGATATGTTCATCTTCCAGGTTTAAAAATCATTATTGGGGCGAGGATTCAAAATTGGTGACGTATCGCTAATTTTCTAGTGGGAGGGATGACGCATTCGGTTTTCTGCATTATTATTATAGTTGTTCTTATCCCTAATGAGAAGACCGCAGTCTTCCTAATTATTCATGAGAGCACTGCTTTCTGAAAGCAAGGCAGACCTGCCAAGCTGTGACCCAAGGACTGGGTAAGAATGCGTCTGCATGGGCATGGGTCGTATGTGTTTGTTTCCATGATCTATGGGGTTTGTTCCATGTTTTGGCCCCACGATTCTGTCACAGCAAGCATTTTTGTCTGGTGAGCTGTACGAGAATTGGAAAATGGGTGGACTTGTATCAGTTGAGTTCATTACCATTCAGACACATCATCTATATCCGTGCTGCAGTGTTCGCCTATGTTTATAATCCTCCAGATTTCCGACAGGGCTAATGGTTGGAATAGACAGGGAAAGAGACCTGCTGCACTGCTCCACTGTGTCTGCATTCAGACCCGGGGATTGAAGAAGGAGAGAAGTCCTCCTCATTATAGTGTTTATATAAACATGAATATCTTTATAATGATATAACAAATTGTGGTTATGTGTAGATTTAATTACGAATAATAAATGTAGCAGGGCAATTAATTACTGTTTATTTCTTTGCATTTTAACTTTGTAAATTAAAAAATCATGGGTCTCCTCACGGTTTGTGTCTCATTTGTGAGCCAACTGACATGTTGTTCAACTCCCCTCTTTTTCCCCTGCTCCTGCCGGCCCATGCCCACTCCTCCTTCTGCTTGCAGCATGTTTTTTTTTTAAATTCTAAAGTATACTCAAAGTCCCTTTAAGGCAAGTCATTTCACTCGGCGGCCATCTTGAAACGCCTCTTGTGGCAGTATGCTCGGGTATTCTGTCTGAATGGAAAACATCAAATTCTCCAAAACCACTTGCCAAACTTATGATTGAATTTCATATTAGAAATCACCAATACAATTAAAACAACAACTGTGTCTTTAGTTCATGTCTAAATGTGCAAATCACCAAAATCTGCAGAAACTCACGTCTGGTCTGAGCCCCTCCCCGGAGTATCGTCAGTCTATAGTGATCGATTATTGGCTCCTGTACTAGAAAGTGGGCTTTATTCACCATATAGCGATCGATGATTGGCTCCTATAGGGAGAGCGGGCACAAAGTAGACACTTTTTGGTTTTGGTCAAATAATGAACAAAGTAATGGGGTTAGACAAACCATTTTTTTTTACCAACAACACACAAGCCTCTCCTACAAATGAGCACTGGAATTATGATCGCCGGACCTGTGGTTTCTGTGCAGTATTGCCAAAAGTGCCAGGAGTAAAAATGTTACTATTTACCCACCTGCGGGGCAAGTTGTAACAGACGGGGGTTAGTTGTAACACATGCTTATAAAGGCAGATTTCACACTATTAATTTAAATTCAGTTTACTTTAAATAGTAGCTATATTTTCTCAGTAATTTGGCTCATTTCTTTTTTATTCTACATAGCACAGTATGTTTATTTATTTTTTTGTTTATTGGATAAACACATTTGAATTTATTTGCATTATTATCCATTTATTCATTATTATACAGTGAATTTATTTGCATTATTAGCAATAAAATATTTTTTTCTATAAAAAAAAAAATTCTATTAAAAACATTTTTATTAAAAAAGTTCTCAACATTACACTCAAAATTCAAAAATATATTTTGTTAGTTTAATTAGTGTTCAACAGTGGCTTAATTGTAACACCCTGTTACAACTAACCCCGTTTTACTCAAAACTGGCTAGCAGTCACTGTGTGTTTTAAACATCTTTCAAAATGGTTTAATCTTTTAGCCTATAAAGACGGTGATCACAACATTATAAGATTTTACATTCATATTTTGACCGATTTTTTTTTTCCAAAATAAAAAAATATCGACTGCAATAAAAAATACTTTTATGCTGCAAAAATGGTTTCTCCTGTGTATCTCATCCAAAGTTCGCCGAAATTTTCAATACTGGCAGGAAGACGTCTGCCGACACTGCAGTGAAAACCTCGGAAGCATGCCATGATTAACCCTGAGCAAATACCTTAAAACTCCGTGTTACATTTAACCCCGTGTTAATTTGTTCCCCGCGCTCCCCTACTAAAAGGCAGGGCTTTTATTCACCATATTGTCTGTTAATATTTTCTCCATTCAAAAAGATACTAGTGACATGTCTTGTGTATTCTAGAGTCTTTGGTAGACTTGAACCGAAAGAGGGGGGCCCTTTAAGTCTAACGTCTAAACTAGGCGACAAAAATAAATAATGAAAATTAAACCCGATATCTTTAGTGCACACGACACCAGATCTAAACTTATTAAACTACAAAACTTAAAATTACACAGATGGCAAGACACTCAAGCTAATCTAACATAAACAAGCTAGACTAAAACAAACCTAACAAGAATGTCATAAGGCTCAGTTTAGAGTCACACAACACCATCAAAGCAGTTACTTAAAGCCAAGTTTAACAAGTAAACTCATATTACAACAGTAAAACTGAGATAATAAATCACCAAGTAAGCACGCCCAACCACAAATGCATGGTGCACCAAGGTACGCCAAGGCAGAACGCACACCACACACTGATCAGGGGTGCGTTTCCCAAAACCATCGTTAGCCAACTAAGGTCGCAATTCCGTCGTTACAAAGATAGTTTGTTGATTTGCCGTTTCCCAAATCTATCGCTCCAACGAACATTCACAAACTGCGTCGCAAACTTGAGCACTTGAAACGACATCTCTGGAGCTGTAGTTACAAACATAGTTCCTGGCTGTGTTCTATTCCCACATATCCCCCCAATGCCCTATTAATTTAGAACATTCTAACATTCAAAGTTGGAATTATTAAAATAAAAAAGCATTAAGGTCATCTCTCTTAGGTGTAATTTGCTTTCAAAGTATTTTTACAGTTCAGTTTTAGCGATCTTCATGTTTACTATCCCTTCGCAGTGCACTTTAAAAACATTTAAATCATTTTGAACACAGCCTCATGGCAAAAGCTATAGGTGACGGAATTTATGTTATGTCTCCAAAGCTTGTGAAAACAAAAAACATAGCGTACGTTAATGCTTTAATTTATAGTAGGTTATTTATTAAGTATCTGTACTGTATGACATGGACCTGCTGGTTAGAGCATATCTGCATTGGTTTGCACATGATCAAATTGTAAAAGCAGACTTTTCAAAAAAATAAATAAACAATATCCTACTTAATATTAATAATAATCATCTTCATCATCATCATCATCATCATTAATATTATTTTTAAAATTGGATTTTTCTTTATTTTCTAAAAAATAATAAATATTAAATGTAATTCCTTAATAAATACCCTCATTATTTATTTATTTATATGATTTATTTATTTATATGATTTATATATGATATTAGAATAGTGTTAGCTTTTGTAAGTGATTTTATGTTTAGAATAGAATATGTAATATTCTCAATAATATTTGTAAAGGAAGCATAGGGCCTATATGTGCCAATTACATATACGTATTTCAATTAATATGGAAAACAAGTGCATGTTTGTACCAAAACTAATATTGGATTCTATTTATATGCGTGTGCGTGTAAAACAATATAATTTGCACAAAGAAATGATGGGGTTGTTCTCTAAAGAAGTTGTTACTCACCCCATTTTATGGGCGTTTTACGTTATAACTAACGTGGTTCAAATGATGGATCTGCGACAGAGAAATTACGGGTTTTGGGAAACACTTGTCACTACATCGTTCTTTTCCCAAACGATGCATTGTACTATGAAGGTTCAGCCGCGAGTTACGTCGTTGTTTGGGAAATGCACCCCTGGCAGATCTTTAAATCCTCGCGGCTCGTCCGGGGATTGGTGGAACTGGCACCGTCATAACGATGAAGGACAGTTAACTGAACCAAAAAAGCAACAGAGTGGAGTGAGAAGTGGGAAAGAGGAGGGTGAGGAAAATAAATACACATAAAACTAACATGGAACATAACAACCAAAAAAAGCTTTTTATACAAAGTATTAAATACATTTCATTAGTTAGGCTTAGGTTAGGGTCACTTATTATTTAGTTTGTTTAAATGTTGACCAAAACCTGGGTCACTTTCATGTCAATAGCTTCTTTAAAAATATATTTACCAGGACATGCCACGTTAAAATATTATATTTGTTTGACTGTTAACTAAAGTATGTGACTGTATTTTGACCTCAGAACAAAGAGATGCTGTGTCACACACTGAGTTTGTGTTCTTTCATGTTAACAGAAGTATGATTGTTTGAACAGGTACACTGCGACAGAAATATGCCACCCAACAAATGATTATTACATAGCCGTCTATTCTTTTATATGTCACTAGTTATTGATATACGGATGATATTCAACATAAAGCACAATGCACCTGCCTCTTTAATAAATGAAGAGCTTTCAATTTACAGTATGCATGTATACTGTGTATAATGAATTCCATTCAAATGTAATAAATGAGTCAAAAGTAATACAAACATAGAATATATTTTGTAATAAGCATGGTCCAACTTTCTTGTCACATAAATACCATTTTGTAATATCAAGCAGCTGTTTTATATTGTTGAAAATCGAATTACACTGAAAGCCACATACACACACACACACATTACATTTACTAAAACATAAAGCAGATACACTGAAAAAATTATTTGTTAGATATACTAAACCTTTTTAAGGTAATTGGTTGCAAACAATTTATAAGGGCTGAATTTAAACAAACAAATTAAACATTACTACATTTCATTTTTTTGTTTAAATTCAGCCCATATAAATTGTTTGCAACCAATAACCTTAAAAAAAGTTTAGTATATCCAGTGAGTATTTCTTTTTCAGTGTACAGTAAATATGTCAGACACTAGCAAATCAGTATTATGCAAATGCAGTGATTGGGAATCTGACTCTTGGGTGTGTTGACATCGCCGTTAAAGAATTCAGAATTCCCTTTCTTTTGTAACAAATAGTTCAGTTAATCCAACTATAGATCATAATGTCACACGTTGTCAGAAATACAGTGAGGAGAATGTCAGAGAAATTAAGGACTTAAGCAAACACCCACTATTCCATCATTACTATGACACAAGGTTAAGGAATGACATTTTGTAGCCTTTGTATTACATGTTGAGGGCTATAATGACCCCATTTCTAATAAGTGGGAAAAAAAAACTACCAGTTGTTATACTGGACACCCCATATACCTAATATGAAATATATTTTTTCTGCAGCATCTTGGAGATATGGGACATAGAATATAGAGGGACGTTAGAATATAGAGGGCTATACAGTCCTCATTTCTAATAAGTAGGGCCAGACAGAATCTGTGAAAAATTCTGCACAGAATTTTGTTTAAAAATCTGCAGATTTATGCAGAATTATTTTGGGAGTATCATAATTAAAAGCTTAATATATGAAATAAAAAATAATACCTTTTTAACTTTTATTTAATGTTTACAATGCAAATCCAATTTGATCCACTTTATTTGGTAAACAAAGCAAGTCTCTCATCTAATATTACTAAAAGACAGAAAATATTACTTTAAAACTGTATTGTACTGTATTGTAAATAAATCATATAAACATTTTCATATTAGTCAATAATATTACTGAAATTCATTTTAAAAACTGAATAAATATAAATTTACACACATTTACACAAGTACATAAACAGAATCAATGATGGGCTAATTCTGGACACGCAGTTACAGTGTGGGCCTACTTATAAGTAAAAGAAGTCAATGGTCAGTTTTTTTTTTTGTTTGTTTGTTTTTTTCAAATCTGGACACCATATATTAATACTGTTATGATTCTGGAAGGACCACCCAAATTAATGATTGAGGTTAAGGGGGTTTTACAGTAATGGCAGATATGGGAAATTTGGGTTAAGTGCTAAACAGTAACAGGTGGAACAGTGGATGAACACAGTGACAGTTTGATAGAGGGTTGATGCAAAAAGTAGAGAGTAATACAATACTAAAGGAATAAATGAAAGACTAGAGTTTTTGGACATAACTAGAAGCAAAACAGATTGTACTATAAAATTAATTCATATAAATTAAAGCAAATCAGGAGATAAAATAAAATGCAACTAAAAGGAATAAACAGGAATGTTGGCTGAGAAGGGCTGTTTACACCTGATTACTTCATGTGTTTTTTTCTGATCGGATAGCTATCCGATTATGATATGGGAAGGTGTAAATGCCCTCCAAAATGTATTCAAGATGGATATAAATCTGATCACTCAAACCATTTAAGGAGGTGCTTTCCAGATGAAACTGGACAGGTCTAAATGCATCTGGTTGTTAAAATCATACATGTAAATAGAGAGCGCACATGTTATGGGCTATATGACCATCCAGCCTGATCTCACGAGGAGACGTAAGTATCTTACATTTTGTCAGTTTAGTGGCTAATTCGTACGAATTTGTATGAGTTGAGTCATACGAAAAACGTCATTGGGTGATGAGCAAATCATACTAAATTGTACAAATTAGATCGTACGAATTCATACGAATTAGCCGCTAAATCAAAAAGTTACAAATTGCCGTGAGATTGTGTTGGACCATCAGATATACTAGTGCAAATACATACGGTATTAACAACAGAGATGCAGCATGCACTTGTAGCCAGTCTCTGTGAAAGAATAATAATAGAAAAATACAGTACTTCGTTTGTTTACAAAAACCATGTGGCTTTGTTTTTGGGAGAGTATGTTATACTGTATATACACAAGTTAAACCCCATTACAGTTTTGAATGATGTCTTGCACATATCTGTATGATGGAAATAGATGTTTCATTTATACTATAAGAAAAGTAATCACAGGGCCTGCCTCTTGCACATAGTGATGTTTTACAGCCTAAATATAAAATAAATTATATGCCAAAAAAGATATATAGCTTATGTTTCTGTAAATAATAATATTAATTACATAAATTGCAGTGTCTCTGACATTTTAGTCGACGTGACCTAGTTAAACTTGCATATAGTGTGGGATTTGAAGTTTGGAATAATATACATTAAGCATAGATGCATTCATGTGGTCATGTAAATGGATTCGTTTCCAGAAAACAGTTGAGCTCAGAAAAAAAATGCATGAAGTGACCAGGTGTAAACAGGCCCTGATGTTCAGGCACAAACACGGAGGAACAAACACAAATCACAGAGAATCACAAACAATAAATTAGCAAAGGCATGATGGTAGAAAACACAACATAAATGGAGAAAACCACACAAGGACCAGGTGAAGACAGTTACATTTACGAGGACTTGATGAGGGCTAAACAAGGGGGTGTGGTAATAAGAAACAAAAGGGCAGGAACAGAGCAGACCATGGCAGACACAAACAAAGACTGAGACGTGTACTCAGTCACAAGTTAAATATAGAAACATTAAGCAAAGACAACACGGACAGGACATTTATAACAAACCATGACAAATACATACCTAACATGAAACCTTCACTGCAGTATTTTGGAGATATGAGACATTGGGCCAACAAGACGGATGCATTTAATGAAAAGTTCTAAAACTGTTAAACTCACTCCATTAATACAGTTTGGGATATTCTAAACTCACCTGTGAAAAAGTAACAGGGGTCATTGCTCATTGATTATAATTTCACTTTTTAACTTCTGTAAAGTTGCAATGTTTTATAACAGTGGTTCTCAACTCCAGTCCTCGGGGCCCCCTGCCCTGCACATTTTGTATGTCTTCCTTACTTAACACACCTGATTCAGATCATTAACAGCGAGATCCATGAACTGCTCCTTGTGTGTCAAATAAGAGAGACACAAAATGTGCAGGGCTGGGGGCCCCGAGGACTGGAGTTGAGAACCACAACATCTGCAAAGTTACCATGCTCAAAGTTCAATGCCAACTGATATATTGTCATAGAAAAGATATCTGCTTTAGTAGAATTCACTTTTTTAAGCCCTACAAAAAGGGTCGGAAATTACAAGACGTTTTTTTCCTGTGGCATGTAACACATTATTTAAACAATGGGCCAGCTGATTAGTCAGAGCCAATTGCATAACTGTAATGGTAGAACTTGCGCTCAATAAACACAATAGAGTCTTAAAAAAGGATTGGCCACCCATTTAAAAATCAGGTCAGCAAACTACTGTCATTTTTTTGTCATATGGATAAAATTCAGACATTATTTGAAAGTGTAAATGGTCTGCTTTTATACATGTATGTAAACACAATTACAGCAAGCAATAAACACAGCATTCATAAGAGACCTTAGAAATATTTTATTTGCATTTTTAATATGCAAGAGTATTTGTCTCTATAGTTCCTGTGTTGACCCTGGTCCACCTAACCAGTCATAAGTGTATTTTAGTTGGAAATTGAGATTTATACTTAAATAACATATTTGATCAAACTAAATAAATAAGCTTTCATTTGATGTGTGGTTTGTTAGGATAGGAAAATCTGAAATGTGCGAGTGAATTTTGAGTAAATCAAGAAAATGTAAATTGATACACTACCTGACAAAGGTTTTGTTGTCAATCCCAGTTGTAAGAGCATCAACAGCCTGAGGTATCAAGACATTTGTGCTGCCCATTACATTACAATCCACAGGAAAGGGCAAATTATTATTTGGATAGCGCTCCGTCTCATACTTCAGCCTCCACGTCAAAGTTCCTGAAAGCAAAGAAGGTCAAGGTACTCCAGGATTGGCCAGCCCGGTCACCAGACATGAACATTACTGAGCATGTCTGGGGTAAGATGAAGGAGAAGACATTGAAGATGAATCCAAAGAATTTTGATGAACTCTGGGAGTCATTGCAGAGATGTATGGATGCAGTCCTCATGGGAGTCATACACAATATTAGTTATTTTTCCACTGCACCATGACTTTATATTCTATACTGTACATTATTTCTGTTAAGTGATAATACTTTTGTCTAAGCAAAGTCAGACCTCACTGTCTAATTAAATAATTAAAAATCAAGGCTTGATCATATTTAATTTTGGTAGAATAAGCATAATCTAGAGGCCTTTGGCTTTCATATTAACCACTTCTTCTGATACCAAATTATCAACTAAGTCA
Source organism: Danio kyathit (assembly GCA_903798195.1). Taxonomy (NCBI): domain Eukaryota; kingdom Metazoa; phylum Chordata; class Actinopteri; order Cypriniformes; family Danionidae; genus Danio; species Danio kyathit. Next base: position 50,580,230 of record LR812521.1, on the reverse strand, counting down.
AGTTATTATTTGTTGTTCCTAAAACTTGGATAGGCGACAAGATTTTGTCAGGTAGTGTATATTTAAAGTAGGAAATTTACTTAATATTCTAATGATTTTGCCATAAAAATCAAGTAAAATCAATCATTTTGACCCATACTTATTTTTTTGGGCTATTCCCATGAATCAATGTATCCCCCACTACCAAATGTACCCATGCAACATAGGACTGGTTTTGTTGTTCAGGATCAAATATAGATCTTGATCTCTTCTAAACTTTCGAAGATGGATAGCATAAATAAATGTATTTTATTGCTATTAATGTCTGTTTAATCCAGTCTTCACAGTCTTTAATTCATCATTCATTTACTTATTCATTTCAGTCCTCATTGTTTCATAGATGCTATGACTAATGCAGCAGTATGTGAATAACACACCTGGGAAGCCTAAAAAAACGGCAGTTAGAGTGTTTGGTGGTTGATTGCTTAATCACAAAATATGATAAACACGATGAGCAAAAGTACTTTTGAAAGCCACTTAAAGCCACATCTTTAACATTTACTACTACATTTATGACTCATTTCAGTAAGATATAAACACACGTGATTTGCCTTAGCTGTGAGTCAGCTAATGTTTGCTGTACACGTGCCCTTTTGATGAGAAAATTTTACTATATTTAGACCATTTAAAGTGCTTATTGCAGTGAGTCAATGTATAGAAAGCATGATGTAGGGACTACTGAAAGTGGACGTAACAAGAAAAGGATCGTTCAAATTAAATAACAGAAAAACAATGGATCGCAATGACAGTTTGGACACTGAGGAAATAACTTGTAAAAATGTATTCACATGTATGACAGACCACTGACAAACAATTAAGAGCCTGCTATGTTTTCAAGACAGACTAATAAAAAAACAGTGGTTTTAGGAGAACCAGTGGAGAACAGGGCAGGTGTCTCATTTGGCAGGTGCTAGCCTATACACTGTAAAACCCAAAAAGTTAAGGTAACTCAAACCATTTAAGGAAACTGATTACAGCAAACCATTTAAGTTCAAAACTAATCCTAATGAGTGCTGTGAACTTAATCCATTTGAGTAACGAAGCAATTTGAGCACAGTAAAACCCAATAATTGAAGAGAACTCAAACCAACTGAGTACTGTAAAACCCAATAAGTTAAGGCAACTTAAACCGTTTGAGGAAACCGATTGTTACAAACCATTTGAGTTAAAAAACTAATCTATATGAGTACTGTGAACTTACTCCATTTAAGTTGAAGTAATGAGATATTTAATTAACTCATTACCTTCAACACTGAGTTCAAAACTCTTTTCAAGTGAGTAGAATTAACTTTCTGTCAATTTTGAGTTAACTACACTCATTTCATTTGATAAAGTTGACTGTTGGGTTTTACAATGTATGTACACCCAGTAAGCATTTTATCTTGCTTAAAATATATAATAATAGAGGCAATAGACGTCCAAACTCTGATGTCTAACAATAGTCTATAAATAGACTGTAGTCATCAAATACGCAAGAATGAATAACTCTACATGTCAAGCCTGTCTATTTTTGGACTATTGTAATACATCTGATCATAGATTTTACATGTCAAGCCTGTCTATTTTTGGACTATTGTAATACATCTGATCATAGATTTTCACGGACAGCCTCAATTTAGCCTTGTTGTAGCCAAGACGTTTTTGTTTGAACGTCTGTAGATGATTTTTAAACACAAAATTGCTTGGTGGGTACACATGTTAGCTGATGTAATCTAATCAGCCACTAGCAAGGTAGTACTGGGGATTGATAGTAGCAGAAAAATAATAAGCTTTGATCAGGTGTAGGTCCATTTGTTAATATTCGTCCATTACGTTAAATGACATAGCAGTCATCACAGCGAAATAGGCAGAGTGGGAGGAAAAAAAAACTTTTGTGAGGCCAAGGTCACTGAACATGCTGAGGACAGTCAGTGCTGCAGGGATGTTGAATGCATAACTAGTTTGAGTGAAGAATGTGACTCTAACCCCAAATGTGCTACAGTATATCAGCCTTTCTCAAAGCAAAGGGAATAGAAACAAGTGGGTGAATTAATCATTGAATCACATGGAATGTTTTGACAGTTTTTTTGGTTCCTTTTCTGGATGTTTCTGAATATGGTGGATCAGAGAGCTCTCAGATTTCATCTAAAATATCTTAATTTGCATTCTGACGATGAGTTGTATTATTCAACATAAACAAATGTAAAATAACTTTGTTGGCCAATGTCTTCTGTCTGATTCTACATTTGTTTAATAATGGTAAATACAACCATATAGATTGAAAAGGGGGACATTGCAGGTAAAAAGTGAACAGTTTATTATACATACCATTCATCCGGAAAGTATTCATAGTGCTTCACTTTTTCCACATTTTTTATGTTACAACCTTATTTCAATATAGATTAAATTCATTTATTTTCTCAAATTCTACACACAATACCCCATAATGACAATGTGAAAAAAGAGTTTTTGAAATTGTTGCAAATTTATTAAACATAAGTACATAAGTATTCACAGCCTTGAAGCCGTGAAGCTCTAAATTGGCCTCAGGTACATTCTGTTTCCACAGATCATTCTTGAGATGTTTCAGCAGCTTCATTGGAGTTCCCCTGTGGTAAATTCAGTTGATTGGACATAATTTGAAAAGGCATACACCTGTCTATATAAGGTCCCAGGGTTGACAGTGCATGTCAAAGCACAAATCAAGCATGAAGACAAAGGAATTGTCGGTAGACCTCCGAGACAGGATTGTCTCAAGGCACAAGGCTGGGGAAGGTTAAAGAAAAATTTCTGCTGCTCTGAAAGTTCCAATGAGCACAGTGGCCTCCATCATCCGCAAGTGGAAGATGTTTGGAACCCCCACGACTCTTTCTCAAGCAGGCCGACCATCTAAGCTGAGTGATCGGAGGAGAAGGGCCTTAGTCAGGGAGGTGATCAATAACCCGATGATCACTCTGTCTGAGCTCCAGTTTTCTTCTGTAGAGAGAGGAGAACCTTACAGAAGGACAACCATCTGTGCAGCAATCCACCAATCAGGCCTGTATGGTAGAGTGGCCAGACGGAAGCCACTTCCTGCCTTGAATTTGCCAAAAGGTATCTGAAGGACTCTCAGACCATAAGAAACTAAATTCTCTGGTCTGATGAGACTAAAATTGAACTCTTTGGAGTGAATGCCAGGCGTTACGTTTGGAGAAAACCAGGCACCGCTCATCACCAGGCTAATATCATCCCTTCAGTGAAGCATGGTGGTGGCAGCATTATGCTGTGGGGATGTTTTTCAGCAGCAGGAACTGGAAGACCAGAGTCAGGATAGAGGGAAAGATGAATGCAGCAATGTACAGAGACATCCTGAATGAAAACCTGCTTCAGAGTGCTCTTGACCTCAGACTGGGGCGACGGTTCATCTTCCAGCAGGACAATGACCCAAAGCACACGTATGTGAATACTTACGTACATGTGATTTTTCAGGTTTTTTATTTTTAATAAATTTGCAACAATTTCAAAAAATCTTTTTCACATTGTCATTAATGGGTATTGTGTGTAGAATGTTGAGGAAATAAATGAATTTAATCCATTTTGGTATAAGGCTGTAACATAAAAAATGTGGAAAAAGTGAAGCGCTATGAATACTTTCTGGAATGCACTGTATATTTTTGCAGTACAGCAGGAGGCACAATTCATTCACTTGGTAATCAGTTTATTCCCTTCTTTATCAGGGGTCTCCACATCAGAATGAATCAAAAAAATTCTAACTTGGTGGTGAATGACTAGCTTTGCTCAATGTACATACTGCACATATTTTTATCATAACTATGACTGCAAAACATAATTCCTATGGATGACACTTTTTATTTTTGTTATTTATTGTTAAGGTACTCAACTTTGAAACGTCATGAATCATATTTGTCATAAATCATGATGAACTGATTTTAAAGCCCACAAATGATTATTTATTTAAAGTGTCTAAATCTACAAATGAATACTGACAGAAAAAGAGAAACTGGATTTAAATGGATTGTGCATGAAATATATTTTTTGAGTCTATTTTTGAATGGCTAAAGCTTCCTGGTTTAAAGAGTATAAACAAGAGTGTTGGGGAGAAGCTAGCTACAAGTAGGCTATAGCTTCTAGCATAGCTACATTTTTTTCAGCAGCTTGTCTAGCCCATCTACTTACGTATAAGACAACGTAGCTTTTTTAGCAACCTACTTTTTCCACAAATAGAGGTGGAGCTTGACAATGAATATGCTCCTTTTTTATCCTGCAATGGTCTGACGCAGCATATTGTCTTACAAGATCACATACTAAAATAGTGTATTACAGGCATCTATTAACATGTCATACATTCCGTGGCTTTACATTTGTCTATTCATTTATATTACTGCTATTTTGTACAGTTGAAGTCTGAATTATTAGCCCCCCTTTGTATTTAGTTTTCTTTTTTAAATATTTCCAAAAATGATGTTTAACAGAACAAGGAAATTTTCACAGTATGTCTGATAATATTTTTTCTTCTGGAGAAAGTCTTATTTGTTTTATTTCGGCTAGAATAAAAGCAGTTTTAAAAAAAAATTTAAACCCATTTTAAGGTCAAAATGATTAGCCCCTTTAAGCTAATTTTTTCGATAGTCTACAGAACAAACCATCGTTATACAATAACTTGCCTAATTACCCTAACCTGCCTAGTTAACCTAATTTTCCCAGTTAAGCCTTTAAATGTCACTTTAAGCTGTATAGAAGTGTCTTGAAAAATATCTAGTCAAATATTATTTACTGTCATCATGACAAAGATAAAATAAATCAATTATTAGAAATGAGTTATTAAAACTATCATGTTTAAAAATGGGTTGAAAAAATCTTCACTCCGTTAAACAGAAATTGGGGAAAAAATAAACAGGGGGCCTAATAGTTCAGGAGGGCTAATAATTCAGACTTCAACTGTAAATGACAACAATAACAAAGGCTTTTCATGTAACAACGATTGAAATTCAATCTATAAAGTATAGTAACAGTTGACAATAAATATTCATTCATTAATTTTCCTTCAGCTTAGTCCCTTTATTCATCAGGGGTCGCCACAGCGGAATGAACCGCCAACTTATCCAGCATATGTTTTACGCAGCGCATGCCCTTACAGCTGCAACCAAGTACTGGGAAACATCCATACACTCTCATTCACACACATATACTATGGCCAATTTAATTTATTCAATTCACCTATATATCGCATACCTTTGGACTGTGGGGGAAACCAGAGCACCTGGAGGAAACCCACGCAAACACGGAGAAAACATGCAAACTCTAAACAAAAATGCCAACTGACCCAGCAAGGACTCGAACAAGTGACCTTCTTGCTGTGAAGCGACAGTGCTAACCACTGAGCCACCGTGTCACCTTGACAATAAACATGAAGTAAGAAAATTGTGTGGCAGCTTCAATATAATTTCTCACCAAAATGGAGCCATCTATCATGAGGAAATGCTATACTGTCTGTTTAATATAAGTTACATTCATTTTGATATTGCACATTGTTATTTGTTACACTTTAGTAAATAATCTCTAAAACATTAAGCTTTTAAATGTATGAGTAGAACATTAACCAATCATAATTATATTTCAAGGTTTTAAGTAGTAAATATTTTACTTCCTCATTGTTCCTGATGTACATTAAAGATTATGTAAGACCTAATGTTGATGAATAATGTTTATTGCGTTACTTAAGTGCCATGTGTGTGATACCATGATGGTGTTTAGTTGTGTAACGACACTAAGCACCTTTACATACTAATATTCATTAATTAATTTTCTTTTCGGCTTAGTCCCTTTATTAATCTTGGGTCGCCACAGCGGAATGAACCGCCAACATATCCAGCATATGTTTTTGCAGTAAATGCCCTTCCAGCCGCAACCCAACACTGGGAAACACCCACACACTCTTGCATTCATGCACATACACTATGGCCAATTTAGTTTACCCAATTCACCTGTACCACATGTCTTTGGACTGTGGGGGAAACCGGAGCACCTGGAGGAAACCCAAGCGAACACGGAGAGAACATGCAAACTCCACACAGAAATGCCAACTGACCCACCTGGGGCTTGAACCAGCAACCTTCTTGCTGTGAGGAGATCGTGCTAACCACAGTGCCACCATGATGCCACATATGAATATATTTCTCTGCTTATAGGGAAAAGCTGTTTGATATGAGTTGCACTTGGTTGTGTGCTTGTCTCTGTATAACAAAGCCGCTGGATAAGTTGGTGGTTCATTCCACTGTGGCGACCCCGCAAGGGACAAAGCCGACAAGAAAATGAATGAATGAATGAATAATAATAATAATAATAATAATAATAATAACAGGCGACGCCGTGGTGCAGTAGGTAGTGCTGTCGCCTCACAGCTAGAAGGTCGATGGTTTGAACCTCGGCTGGGTCATTTGGCATTTCTGTGTGGAGTTTGCATGTTCTCCCCGCGTTCAGGTTCGGGTGCTCCGACATATGCTGAATAAGTTGGCAGTTCATTCTGCTGTGGTGACCCCAGAGAGACTATGCCGAAAAGAAAATGAATGAATGAATGAATGAATAATAATAATAATAATAATAATAATAATAATAATACAACTGATACAAAATATTTCTTATCCTTAACTTAATTATTTACTAATTGTGCGTTAAAATAATAACAAATGCATTAAAATACATAAACAGAACTTATAATGATTATAAAAGTGCAATAATTAACAAAATATCTATTGTACAAGACATTTTATAGATGTCTTTGCCGTCCATCACACAAGGATCATTGTATTTTTAAATTCTCATCTGAGGTAATTTTTTGCCTCCAAGCTTGGTTTTGAAACACAAAAATTGTGAGTTGTTTAGATTTCCTTTTAAGTTATTTTTGTAACATTGATTTTCCAGTCACATGTAGCTCTTAAACGAGTCTTACAAGTTAGTCATCTAATTGTCTTTGTCTTCTTTAAGACAGCACTCAAAGCTAACTCAACATTTCTTTTCTTTATTTTTAAAGCCAGTTACATAATAAGGTAAACTGGTGCAATTGGGAATCAAAAGAGAGTGATTGCCCTGAAATGTATAGATCGAAAAGCTTTTAGTGAACTAAAATTATGATTATTGTGAAAAAAAAACACATTCGAATAATCTAAAGTGAAATGTGTGAAAAAAGGAAGAACGACCAAAATAAAAATAAAATAAAAGGTGAAACTTATATAATTTATTCATTCATTCATTTTCTTTTCGGCTTAGTCCCTTTTTTAATCTGGGGTCGCCACAGCGGAATGAACCGCCAACTTATCCAGCGGGTGTTTTTACGCCCTTTCAGCTGCAACCCATCACTGGGAAACACCCAAACACACTCATTCACACACATACGCTAAGCACAATTTAGCTTACCCAATTCACCTATACCGCATGTCTTTGGCAGAGGTGGAAAGTAACGAATTACATTTACTCACGTTACTGTAATTAAGTAGTTTTTTTGAGAATTTGTACTTTTTAGAGTAGTGTTTAAAATCTGTAATTTTACTTTTACTTAAGTATGATTTGCCTAAAGTATTGTACTTCGCTACATTTTAAATCGTATGCGTTACTGAGTAAAAAATAAATATATAAAGAAATGCAACGAAAAAAGAAAAAGGAAACCGCGCCCGGAAGCCACGTCACTGCATCAGCAGAGTGAGAAAAATCTGCGGTAAACTTGTCTATTTACTGTTGCTGAAGTTGGATTTATCGCCGAAGTTAGGGCGGTTTATCAGCAAAATGCCTGTCAACCCCAGCAATGACAAGGTAAGCTACTGTAAAGACAAGATAAGCGATATAAAGATCCTTACGATGCGGCAATAAAGCAGCGCGCGCCTGATATGATACAGACCGTGATGGATGCGGGGAGACTTTTCTACCGAGTCCATCAGCAGCGCGCACTTTATTTCTGTTCTAGTTACCTATCTATCTTTCTATTTTTGTTTTCATCTGCACCAGGGCCCGCGGTAACTTTATCACATGCTGCTTAGTGTTTCCTTACCTGCAACTCTTTATTTTACAAATTATATATATATCATGAGGAACTGTATGCTTCTCGAGCTTTATGAGAAGTGTCATTCATGTCTTTTCAGGTGCACTCAGAGGACAATCGCCTGTTATATCATGGCATTTAGTTTTTGATTGTCAGCATGATGTAGGCCTTTGTAATAATATTTCTACAATATAGTTATAATGACATGTTTACATGATCAAACCGGAGTGCAACTTAAGCAAAACCAACACTAAAACCATTTTAAAATTTGTTTGTTTTTGTAGTTTGGGCCAAAACAAATGTTTCTTGCATTTTTAAATGTTTAAATTCATTTGATCGACTATATACAATTCAGTGGATATTATCAGGTGACCTCCAATTAAACTGCTGAAACATCTCCAGAATGATCAGTGGAAACAGAATGTACCTGAGCTCAATTTAGAGCTTCACGCCAAAGGCTGTGAATACTGATGTACATGTGATGTTTCAGCTTTTTTTTTTTAAATAAATTTGCAACTATTTCAAAAACTCTTTTTTTCACATTGTCATTATGGGGGATTGTGTGTAGAACTTTGAGAAAATAAATGAATTTAATCCATTTTGGAATAAGGCTGTAACATAAAAAAAATTGGAAAAAGGGAAGTGCTATGAAGATATATTTTAAAAATATATAGTATGTCAAATGATCTGATCTCTCTGTGGTCTGTTGTCAGACTCCTTGTGCAAACAAAAATCTTTCAGAATAATTACAATTTATAGTAAAATGTATTTGAAAACATAGACGTACTATTGAAAATTCATACTTTAATTCATAAGAGTCATACTTCTGTGGTTATTTTGGTTTAAGTAACCTAAAGTAATACTAAAGTAGTGTAATGCATTTCTGAGATAATAATATTGTAATGTAACTAAATACAAAAAAGAAATGACAGTAAATTTTAATATATTGTATTACAACCTTGTAATATAATGTATTACAAGGTTGTTTTTACAGCATCGATGTTGTAATGTAATTGCAATACATTCAGTTAAATTGACTTAAGCATTCATTTAGTTGTTCAAGTGTTAAATTAGTTTAAAAAATGGTGTAACCACTAGTGCCTTCAGTAGCAACAGGCTATAGCGCAGAAATTCCATTGAAAATACTGAGGTTAAGTCTAGATCGGATATGCAGCCAGCCGGTTGTGCACTATGCACATCAATATAGCAGCATTTTTTATGACGCTATATAACAATAGGCAACGCGGTGGCTCAGTAGGTAGTGCTGTCACCTCACAGCAAGAAGGCGCTGGTTCGAGCCTCGGCTGGGTCAGTTGGCATTTCTGTGTGGAGTTTGCATGTTCTCCCCGTGTTGGCGTGGGTTTCCTCCGGGTGCTTCCCCACATGTCCAAAGACATGCAGTACAGGTGAATTGGGTGCGCTCAAAATTGTCTGGAGTGTATGAGTGTGAATGAGTGTGTATGAGTGATGGGTTGCAGCTGGAAGGGCATCTACTGTGCAAAACATGTGCTGGATAAGTTGGTGGTTCATTCCGCTGTGGCGACCCCGGATTAATATAGGGACTAAGCCGAAAAGAAAATGAATGAATGTATAACAATAATGAATATTTTTACAGTACTGTGACGGTTGGGTTTAGGGTTAGGGTAGGGGTAGGCTAGGCTTTAAAAGATACAATTTATTGGGTAATTTAATAGATAACATAAATAATACTCAATACAACTACTGTTTTTACGTTACTGTGACAGTTGAGTTTAGGGTTGGGGTGGGGGTAGACGTTAATAAAATTCAACAAATGTGAAGTTTAATAAATAATATAAATAATTCTCGTTAACTTCCGGCCGCAGTTGTATCCGATAGCAACAACCAAAATACTGGGGTAAAACAAACAATTATATTTTAAAGACATGGCGGGGAGAAATGAACTTTAATGCAGTGCTTCTTGTCCGATCTGAGACTCACTTCATATCGTATATCTAACAGGCAGTGAAGATCGATGATTTTTAAAGAAACGTGACAATTTTGAAATGAAGAGACAGTTCATCAAAAGCATTTGGGCTGCCTGGCTAAAAATTAAATGTCTGTGTGCATACAGCTTATTTAGCTAACACAGCAGATGTTGCATTAGAATTTGTGAATTTGTATAAATTGTTAAATAGGATAATCTGTAAAATATTTTAAATAATTATATAATTTTTGTTATTGGTCTTTAATTTTTAAAGTTACTTATACAAATAAAAACAACTGATTGAAGATTTATATCGTCTTGTCCCTTTTGAGAAAGTTACTCTTTACTTTTTACTCATGAGTACATTTTTAATGAGTTATTTTTTACTTTTACTTGAGTAGATTTTTAGACATGTAACTTTACTTTTACTTAAGTAAATTTTTTTGTAAGTAACAGTACTTTTACTTGAGTAGAAGATTTTACTACTCTTTCCACCTCTGGTCTTTGGACTTGTGGGGGAAACCGGAGCACCCGGAGGAAACCCACGCAAACACGGGAAGAACATGCAAACTCCACAAAGAAAGGTCAACTGACCCAGCCGAGGCTCGAAGCAGCGACCTTCTTGCTGTGAGGCGATCGTGCTACCCATTGCGCCACCGTGACACCCAGACTTATATTATAATAAAGTTAAAAAAAAGGTTTGTTTGTTTGTTTAGTTGTCTGGCAGCATTTTTTTAAAAACTCAATCATGTCATGTAACATACGTCATGTAATACGAGATCAGAAAGATCCAGTTTGACTTGATACACACGGAAACTGTTGAACCTCATGCATGATTTTAATATGAGCACAGTACAGTACTTACTTAATTTACTGTCACTGATGATGGTGTGATTTAAAAAAAAATCTAAAAATAGGTTTAGAGTGTTAGCTGGGTTTTACTTGTTGAGCATGATTACTATACAGTATAACTGGTGCTCTCACTGTGATCTACACTGTAAAAAAATATCAGTAAATAGGCATATATTCTGATATTCTGATTCATGTTTTTATTTTTTCCTGTTTATTTATGCTTTTGAATTGCATTACGGGATATTGCTGTTTCTTCCAACAACTTTTAAGCTTGAAATGTTTGAAAAAGTGACTTTTATTAACATTCTTAATAGTTTAAAGTGACATATTGTCCTGGTTGGTGTTGTATATTATGGTACAAAAACCTTGTAATAAATATTCAGTAGATTTTCTGTCATTTTACAGACTTATTTCTCTATATATTATTTCTTATACTTTTTTATTATTTCAAATAACTAAAATGTCAATAAAAGTCACTTTGTTAAACTGTAGAGCTAAATTTTTTCAACATCAGAAGTCGACAAAGCAGAGATTAATATCCCATAATGCAATTCACTACCGTAAATAAATAAAAAACACAAAATACGGAAACTGTTAATTAACAGATATTTTTTACAGTGTACAATACCAGTCCAAACAGCTGTCATTTAGAAGAAAGAGCAAACAAATGACAACAGTGCAACAAAGTGACTGCATGTGTTTTAGAGGTGGTAACACTGACACTACTGTCACAGCATTATAATCTATAATAATAACATACAGAATCTTTAGTCAAACATTTCTGAATTGTGAAAAAACTCAAGGCACTCATGCTAAAAATTAAAAAAACTTTAAACTTGGATAAATCATTAATTTTAAAAGAGTTTAGGTTTAGCTAATTTAGCATTCTTCAAGAAATCTGCAAAAATTAGAAGTTTAGTTTTTAAGAGCTATTGTTGATGACACAAAAAAGATACACAATTAATTTCCTTGTTGACTCCACACTCTGAAAAATGCTAGGCTATTTCAACCTAATCCTGGGTGTAATACTGACTAAACCAACTGCTGGTTAATTTTTAAAATTAAATTAATAGGACCAAATTTAACTCAATGTTTGCGTTAGTCCATATTTTACTCAATTTAGGTTTAAATAACCAAGCATTTCTTAGTTCAAGAGGTTTTGTCCCCTTGAGTCAGAGCCGGATTAATCAACAGGCATTATGGGCACAGGAAGTACAAATATGATATAACATGCAACACAAATTTAAAATAAATACTGTACTTGCCTAATAGATTCATCTTCATGTTCACTTTTTTATATCAAAGTTATCTTGTGGCTATTTATGGTTACCGCTTATGCTTTCAGAAGCATGCAAACTGTTTCCTCCGGCTATGAGCGAAGCAATTATCTGCTGTGACTCACCCTTTTGCTGGAAAACACTGTTGAATGAGAAGAATTTTCCTTGACAGAAGAATGAAGGATGACTTCTTTTTCCTGTAACAGCCTTGTTAAGCTCAACGTTAGTAGGTCACCAACGTTTTGACTTTAATTCATCTGAACAGTTTCATGGTGTACATTAGAGTAAGTTAGTTGTTTAGTTGTTAGTATAAACAACTGCAAGCAAATTGTTATTATTGGGAATTTTTTGGGTAACTTTGTGGCTACAGTAGTTTGAATTCATTCATATTTACGCTGTAAAATTATGCTGAAAAAGCTGAATCAAATTAACCTTATGAGTCCATTGAACTTATATTATGTCAAACTGACTTAAAATAGCTTGCATAACTTATAAAATTAAGTTAGAACATGATTAACTTAATTTAATAAGTTACAATGAACTAAACACATGTCGTCACCTTGGAATTATACGGTTCTATCTGCGTTCTGAATGATTTAGAGATATTGAGCTTCAAAGTTTTTACATTCCATAACAAACAGTATGTGTGTAACATTTGTTTTTTAAATAAAAAGTCTTAAAATGTAAACAACTTATAAAAAACATCCCATAATGTAAATAAACTGTCATTTAATAAGAATATGTTACTCAATTTTGACAAAAATGTCAGATAGAAGACGATGTGTTATTTTTTACAGTGTAATCTCATTCCTACTTTTCCATATAGCTGACGTCAAAATTGCACTTATTTCTTTACTGCACTGAAAGAAATGTGTTGGATTTACATGATTTAATCATCCAAACAGACTTACAGCCAGTTCAACACTATTTAGGCATTTAAAAAAAACAAATGTCTGCACTTATCCTGTATATAAAGGCCTTGTGAACTGCTTTGAAATGTGCAAATTTGTTTGATGAGTGGTGTAACTTTACCTAAAACAGGAAGACCAAAAAAACAGCCAATAGTGTTCGTTTTTATCACAGCTTTGCCAGTGAGAGTGGTTGAGCTGAAAACTCATGACTGCTTCAGTCTATAATAGTAATACTGAAATGACAGCATTGTGTGTAATTCAAATGGGTCTGATTATGTTTCATTCTGTGGTTAGTGCTGATTTGCGCATATAATCCACTCTGCTGATGAACCATGTACTGCGCATGTTGTGTTGGTTCACGTGACATTATTATGAAAGCAGATTTTATTCACCCAAAGGAAGTCATATTTACACTGGGATTCATTTATCCCCTATGTGTGTGCAATGTTTTTCATCCTCAAGGTTTGCTGTAGACGGCTGCTGCACATATCACATTTAAAAAAAAAACCCGGGGTGACAAATAAGGAGCTCAGAATGACACATTTTTGGCTAAGGTTTATTATTTTCTATATGTTTGCAAGTGTTTAGTTGAGGTTTGAAAGGTCTGTGACCTTGATGTGAATAAATGACTGATTACAGCAACAGCAATAGCAACTTGAAGGGGGCGAGACATGTCAGATACCACACAGCAAAAAAATCAATGTACATTTAACTCAATTTGAGTTTAACTTAACACTGCTTGGGTGTACATATGACTCCCTCCATTTTGGAGTTAAAATAACACTTTCTGAAGTGTGAAATTAGTACAGTACATCATTTTAACACAGTAAGAGTTTATTCATACATCAAACTGGAGTGTGTGTTATCCTTCAAGTGTTAATATATTACCTTTTTTCCTATATTATAAATTGGTGTGTGTGTGACAAGATAACAGTGATCAAATATGTTGAAAATAGTTTTAATTTGTTAAATGTTCATTAATCGTTTCCGAAATAATTTCAATACATTCAACTCTTTGCATTTTAAAATGCAACATGACATGTTTCAAGTTTAAGCAAAACATATTGGTTTGATCACTGTTTGTCTGAAAGAACCTCTTAAATCAGGGATGGGCAAACTCGGTCCTGGAGGGCCGGTGTCCTGCATAGTTTAGCTCCAACTCTAATCAAATGCACCTGAACATGCTAATCAGTGTCTCCAAGATCACTAATTATCTATAAGCAGGTGTGTTTGATCAAAGTTGGAGCTAAACTGTGCAGGACACCGGGCCTCCAGGATCGAGTTTGCCCATCCCTGTCTTAAATACTCTTAAATATATGCTCTTTCACCCTCGTGGATTAAAATGTACTCCGGTTTTAACATTGAACAACCCCAAAACAATCACACTGTATATTTAACACTGGAATTTTTGCTTTGAGCATTTGATGAAGTATGAGGTGACGTAAAAAAACAAACAAAAACATTTTATTCAGAAGTGACTAACAAAATGATTTGCATATTTATATTTTCTAAATGCAAATTTTGTCAGTTTGTATCCTATATCTTTACAACTAATATACTGATACTAACATATAAAAAACTTTCTTCTGATTTCAAGTGGACTTTAATGAGATTAGTTTGCCTAAAACAAATTCCTTTCCTTAACTTTTTTCAGAACATCCTGTTTTATGTTGAAACAAAAGAAAGAAACCCAAACAGGTTTGGAACAAGTGGAGCGGGAGTAAATGGTGAGGAAATGTCCTTTTCTGGTGACCTACCCGTTTAACACATGCAGTGAAACATTAACATAAAATATTTTTGTGTCTGACCCTCATTGCATGCGTATCTGAAGGAGCTTTATACAGTATATGCAGTGCAATTTACTAGGGTTTACAGTAGCAGTTTATTGGTTATTGGGCCTTTACTTAAACGTGCACTGCAAAAAAAAAATGCCAAAAATTTTTTTGTCTTGTTTCTAGTCCAATTATTGAACAATTCTTGAATAAACACAAGAAAAGCTTTTCTTTTTTGCACACTAAGATATAATTGAAAACATTTTTGACCATGGTTTCAGACTAGTTCTAAAACACTTACAGCCTGTTAGCAGTAAGGAGTGAGTATAGAAACAATAGTGGAGATGTCAAAATGGAGTAAGGGCTTGTTGGGGTTATGGGTGTATTTGTTTTGGTGTTTTCAAATATTAACATTGTTTGGTAAAATCTGATTAGTCCACCCTAAAACTCAAAACAGCATGCATCAAACCCATTGTGCACCTGCACACTTTATCATCATCGCCTCTGCTAGTTTAAAACCTCATTTGAACTCTGCTTTACTACTTGGGATAATAAATTCTATCTTTAATTTAGAGTTTTTAAAGGTAATGAATATTTTGTAATATTTGAACATTTGTAAATAATGTTGGGAGAATATTTTTTTTAACCCAATTGTCCAGGGGTGCGTTTCCCAAACAACGACGTAACTCGCGGCTGAACTATCATAGCATGATGCATCGTTTGGCAAAAGAACGATGTAGTGATGAGTGTTTCCCAAAACCCGTAGTTTCTCTGTCGCAGATCCATCGCTTGAACCACGTTAGTTATAACGTAAAACGCCCATAATGATGCTCTAAACGGGGTGGAGTAACTTCTTTAGAGAACAACCCCATCATTTCTTTGTGCAAATTATATTGTTTTACACAAAAACGCATTTAAAATAAAATCCAATATTAGTTTTGGTAAAAACATGCACTCGTTTTCCATATTAATTAAAATATATGTAAATGGCACATATAGGGCCAATGTTTGCTTTACTAATATTATTGAGAAGTTGTACATTACATATTCTATTCTAAAACATAAAATCACTTACAAAAGCGAACACTATTCTAATATCATTTATAAATCATATAAATAAATAAATAATGAGGCGATTTATTATAAATATATTTACTTTAATAATAATATTATTGATGATGATGATTATTATTATTTAGGATATTGTTTATTTATTTTAAAAAAATTACAATGTGACACATGCAAACCACAGCAGAAAGTGCTAACCAACAGACCCATGTCATATTACACTGTAAACTAAAAGAATTAACATATGCTATGTTTTTTTATTTTCTCAAGCTTTGGAGACGTAACATAATTTCCGTTTTTAAATATACCTATAGCTTTCGCCATGAGGCTGTGTTCAAAATTACATCAATGTTTTCAAAGTGCACTGCGAAGGGAGCACAATTGTAAACATGAAGATCGCTAAAACTGAACTGTAAAAATACTTTGAAAGCAAATTACACCTAAGAGAGATGACCTTAATGCTTTTTTATTTTTAATAATTCCAACTTTGAATGTTAGAATGTTCTAAATGAATAGGGCATTGGGGGGATAAGTTGGAATAGAACAAGTTTGCGACGCAGTTTGCGAATGTTCGTTGGAGCGATGAATTCGGGAAACAGCAAATCAATGAACTATGTTTGTAACGACAGAACTTGCGACCTTAGTTGGCTAACGATGGTTTTGGGAAACGCTCCCCAGTCAGTGGTGTAAAGTACTTGAGTAAATGGACTTCGTTACTTTACTTAAGTATTTTTTTGGCTACTTTGTACTTGTACTGAGTATCAAAAATATAAGCAACTTTTACTCTTTACTTGACTACATTTTTGATTGAATATATGTACTTTTTACTCCACTACATTTGAACAGATGCTTACCGTTACTCGTTACATTGTAATTGTGCCAATGACTGTATAAAATATGGACGACGCGACAGCGCCATTTTCCATTAAACGCTGTGAAGGAAAAAACGCCTCGTGACGGACACAAACTGTCGCAAAAGACTGCTGAAATTGGAGCCTGGGCATGCGCAGAAGGACTGCCTGATGGAGCCAGAGGAGGAGCTGCGGAATCAAGCTTCCAACCAAACGCTTGTACATCAAATCAACCACGCCCCCCGAACTGCTCACTTGACCGCCGGTGTCTGCACTACAACAAAGGCTCGCTAATGTACACTTTGCGTTTACATAGGAGTCTGGTTTGCTGTTTTATCAACACAAATGGTTGTAATAACGTTAACAAAGGTGCGGTTTATATAATGAAGATTTAATCGCGCCAGCTCCAGGCCGCAGCGCACATTACTCGCGGGCCGATCCGGCTCGGATGCGGCAGCGTCGGCTCGCTAACGGCCGCCGGATCTGACTGGATGCCTATAGACACACTGCCCGAGTCAATCGGGCCAGATGCGGCGGCCGTTAGCGAGCCGACGCTGCCGCATCCGAGCCGGATCGGCCCGCGAGTAATGTGCGCGAGTAGGTACAGCAGACGGAGTCGGGCCGAGGGGTAAGTCTTCGGCAGGCGAGAGTGTAGCCGGAACTGGCCCGAGTGTATTTTGCTATCTGGGTGGTTAGGCGTGTATCAAATAACTGATAAAGCCCCCTGACCCTAACGAATAAACAGTGTTTCACCAGATCCTGTATGTCAGAAACTCTAGTTTACTGCTGAGCAACTCATTTTATCATGGTAAAATAACACAGAAATGGAATAATAACACTTCAGTCTCCTGCCGAAGCTCCGGCGTCTGCTTTGAGAAACTGTCAATCACAGCTGTCAATCACGATGACACGCCCAGCATTAAATTACTGCTCAAAACATACTGTTTACAAAACTACTCAAAATAAAAAATATTGCCCCCCTCTGATACTGAGAGATGAATCACATCAAAGTCAGCTCTGATTTTTTTTACTACGTTTTACTACTTTTTTTTTTTGTTGATAAATTGTTTGTGGCTTTTTTGAACATTTGAGTGTGACTGAGACTTTTTGTTCTATTTTTAAATATATTTTGTTCTGCCATTTTGAAACATTAAGGTGTTAAATTTAATTTATATATTAGGAAAATAAACCTTTCTTGGTGCTCTTTGAGCCTACATTCAGTATGAGTAAAATACTTAAGTTCTTTTAAAATCGGATACTTTAATACTTTTACTCAAGTCTTATTTGAATTGGTGACTTGTAACTTGTAATGGAGTAATTTTACAGTAAGGTATCTGTACTTTTACTCAAGTATGGTTTTCAGGTACTCTTTACACCTCTGTCCCCAGTTTAGTACATTTGGCCCATAGTTTGTTCATATAATTTCTACAAAGAAGCCATTTTTTTCAGTAACTCAATTAATTAAGCTTAAAATTTCTTCAGTTTCATTTACCATTGTGTCACATGACTGAATTGTACGATTTTTAAGACAGTTTACACCACTCTGGCAGGAATCTTGCCGATGTTTGTGGGACTATCTATCTATCTATCTATCTATCTATCTATCTATCTATCTATCTATCTATCTATCTATCTATCTATCTATCTATCTATCTATCTGTCTGTCTGTCTGTCTGTCTGTCTGTCTGTCTGTCTGTCTGTCTGTCTGTCTGTCTGTCTGTCTGTCTGTCTGTCTGTCTATCTATCTAACAAGTTATTAGCTAGCATTTTCATAGATTTGTATATGTAAAGACCACATTCGAAAGGTTCAGAAACGATGTGCCCATTATCTTAAATTAATTGTTTGACATTTATATTGATTTTCAAATGTGTAAAACTAGGGTTTCAGATGCAGTCAACTTTCTCTCAATTGTTTGCATACTCATTTGACTGTTCTAATATGACCCACAGAAACAGCCATTAATGGGCTATTTACAGTGTTTATATATGAACAAGCTCACATATTAGCATGATAATTGTTCTTCAAGCAAAGTTGTAATAACATGACATCTGTCAGTTCAAAACACTCAGTGCCCAGTGTGATTTAAACAAAGATAAATGCACGCTATTACAGTTTTTCTCCGTCGCTTTGGTGCATTTCTCACAACACTATTTACATTTGCACAACAGTTAATGCATTTTTCAAAACAATTAGTCATTTGTGCACATCATAGTAGCAGTTTCTCATTCCTTTCAACAAATTGCAAATGCTTTTGTACATGCATCAATTGCTTTCATACAACTCTCTGCTGTTTGTAACATTATCATTTGCTTATGTCATGTCAGTCAAAATTAACTAAACTTGTGAATGCTGAATAGTCATTCCATATAAAACTAATAGTCCTCATTTCATTACTTGAGTCATTACATACAAAAATGTTGAACTAGTTGTCAAAATCTGTCAAGCTAATTTTATTTTAAAAATGTTAAATCTTTTTTTTCTGAAAATGTCTCCTAAATTGAGCAATTTCATGAATGATTTACAGACCTGTGTATTTGTATGTTCAGTTTCAATATGTGCTGCAATATTGTTTACAGTTGTGCACAGCTCTACCCAAAGGAAGTTTATGTTTGTTGTAAATAAGGGTGTATTTACTCTTTTGCACAATGCTGTGAACAAATTAGAATTGTAAAGAGCAAATGCAGTAAAAATGTGAAACATGCATATTCAGTGTCTTGTACTCAGATACCTCACTAAATGCAGTGATGTCTAACTTTACTGTAGTTTTCAAATGGCTGTGCAAATAGTATATAGTGCTGTCTTGAACATTTTCAGAAAGTGTCACCAAAATCTGACTTTTTTTGCATTGGAAAAAATGTAGAGAGTAAACTGTCATAATGAAAACATGAAAAAGCCATTTGACTATCTTGTTCATAAACAATGGTGTCAGGACTTTTCATCTTGATGACACTGACACTTTCATTGACATCAATACTTGCTTTTGAGGAATGAGCTATCACTTTTTGAGCAAGTGACGCGCTTTTGCAGGTTATCCACTAGGTTTTGCAGTTTGCACTAATTGTTTTGAGAAATGCATTAACTGTTGTGCAAATGTAAATAGTGTTGTGAGAAATGCACCAAAGCGACTGAGAAAAACTGTAAGAGTCTCCCTTTCTCCTCTTTTTCAAAAACACATACAATAATTTGAATAAAATACTTGATAGGTTTCGATTGACTCCATAGACTGTAATTGGGGTCTATTATGCCCATTTTTACATGATGTAAAATAAGTCTCTAATGTGCCAAGATTGTGCCTATAATGGATATGTGAAGTTTCAGCTCAAAATACCACACAAATAATGTTTTATAAGTCTTTGAAATCGCCCCTTTTAGGCTTTGATCCAAAATGTGCAGTTTTGGTGACCGTCACTTTAAATTTAAATGAGACTGTGCTCGTTTCAAAATAGGGTGGAGCTACAAATGAATATGTGTCAGCATAGTGGCAGATTCAAAACAAGACTAACGTTATCTCTGTGAAAACCTGAAACTGTAAAAAAAAAAAGTGGCTCAGAAGAATGCATCTATAGAGTGTCACGATCACCAGCGAACCTTCCTGACAGATCGCTGGTGAACTACAGATGCTGCTAAGAACTACAAATCCCTTCAGGCCATGACCAGATGCTGATCACGGTTGATGACACACACACACACACACACACAGCTGAGACTTGTATCACTGATCATTCGGACTATATACCGTATACACCACACACACACCAGCTTATCATGGAGTCTTTGATGTATGTGCATGTCCTAGCGTCTTGTTTTTGCCTGTTTGTATTTTTGATCATTGCCTTGTTTGTCATTGTTCCTGTTTTGCCGTCTAGTACGACCTTATGGCTGCCTTTTGACCACATTTTTGGATTGCCCTTTTTGTACCAGCCACTTCTGTTTGTCCTTGTTTGCCTTAAATATAATCTTATTTTACCTGCACTTGGATCCTCGTCGCTGTTGTTCCTCGCTTTGATCCCTGCACGTGACATGGAGACTCCAGCGTTCATTTGTGCATCCTACAACTCAACTATTATAATGCCTCTTAGTTGCTGAAATTATCTTCAGCAGATACGGTGCTAAAACTCAAATGACGGACAGCTGCTTCTCACTTAGGGCTGTCTAGAAATAGAAGGCTTTAGACAGAAAATAGATGATGTTAAACTTTCTGCACCACCTTATACTCCAGATCCAGTAAACATTCCACTGAATCAAAATAACCTACAATGCTTCAAAATCATAGAACAGGAAGAGCTAGATAAAGTTATAAATAGCTCTAAATCAGCTACATGTATGTTAGATCCAATTCCAACAAAATTACTGAAAGAATTGATACCTATTATAGGAGAACCTCTCCTTACTGTTATCAACTCTTCGTTATCTTTAGGCCATGTTTCAAATCCTTACAAGCTAGCTGTTATTAAACCTATTATTAAGAAACCACAACTAGACCCGAGCAACTTAGCTAACTATAGGCCTATTTCAAATCTTAAGTTTATGTCTAAAATACTAGAAAAAGTTGTTTCTACCCAATTATCCTCCTTTCTGCAGACAAACAATATTTTTGAATTGTTTCAGTCAGGTTTCAGGCCTCATCACAGTACAGAAACCGCATTAGTAAAAATAACCAACGATTCGCATATGACACTATCGACCACAATATTCTCATAGACCGCTTATATTCTACAGGTGTCCAAGGACAGGCTCTTTAATGGTTTAGGTCATACTTAGCTGATCGTTACCAGTTTGTGAATATTAATGGACAGCTTTCACAAGTCAGGCCAATAAAGTACGGGGTCCCTCAAGGATCAGTTTTAGGCCCTTTGCTGTTTAAAATATACATGCTTCCCCTGGGGGACATTATTAGAAAACACGGGATCAGCTTTCACTGCTATGCAGATTATACTCAATTATACATTTCAACTAAACCTGATGAGATGTCTGAACTGTCTAAGCTAACCGAGTGTATTAAAGATGTTAAAGACTGGATGACCAACAATTTTCTTCTCTTAAACTCTGACCAAACAGAATTATTACTTATTGGGCCTAAATCCTGTACACAGCAGTTCTCGCAACTCGACCTGCAATTAGAGGGATACAAAGTTAGCGTTAGCTCTACTATAAAAGATCTGGGTGTCATATTAGACAGCAATTTAGCTTTTAAAAATCATATATCCCATGTCACAAAAACTGCCTTCTTTCATCTGAGAAATATTGCTAAATTGCGAAGTATGCTATCCATATCAGATGCAGAAAAGCTAGTTCATGCTTTCGTGACTTTTAGGCTGGACTACTGTAATGCTCTGTTTGCTGGTTGCCCAGCATCCTCTATTAACAAACTTCAGCTAGTGCAAAATGCAGCTGCCAGAGTTCTTACCAGGTCTAGAAAATATGATCATATCACCCCAATTTTATCCTCCTTACACTGGCTGCCTGTTAAGTTTCGCATTGAATATAAAATATTGCTTCTTACCTATAAAGCTTTAAATAATCTAGCTCCTGTTTATCTAACCAACCTCCTGTCTCGCTACAACCCAACCCGCTCTTTACGATCTCAAAACTCAGGGCTTCTGGTAGTACCTAGAATAGCAAAATCGAGTAAAGGAGGTCGAGCCTTCTCATTTATGGCCCCTAAACTCTGGAATAGCCTTCCTGATGATGTCCGAGGCTCAGACACACTCTCGCAGTTCAAAACTAAATTAAAGACCTATCTTTTTAGCAAAGCATACACTCAGTGCAGTACATAGCGATATGACGCATGAGTGTGCCCCACGCAGGATTTTGCTTCTTGTTTTTATACACTATGAACAGCAGCTACTCTAATTATTCTCCTTATTCTGTATTTCCACCTGGGGGTACTCATCCCGAGGCCCTCAGACTATGCAGTGCCACTGATGTGATCCAAGACCAACGACGAGATGATCCCAAGTTTTTCATAATCCTGGACCAGGCCGTATCCTGAGCAGCTGCTGTGGTGGTCATGAAAGAGTGGAGAGCATGAGACTGATTCCTGTGATGCTCCAAGGACAGACAAGTCTTCGCTGAGGTCCAGCTTCCTGCACCTAGACTGCAGCTCTGCACAAGACGTTTGGCCATAGGGGAAATGGTCGTGCCCAACTGACGAGGTCTCTCGAGGTTTTTTAAATTGTTCACTTCGCCAATTGGTGAAGTTTTTTCCTCGCCACTGTCGCCATTGGCTTGCATGGTTCAGGATCTGTAGAGCTGCGCATCGATGGAATTGCTCTGCAGTGTTTGGACTCTCAGTAGTGAATTTTACCCCACACTGAACTGAGCTAAACTGAACTGAACTTAATCACTGAAAACTGAACTGACACTGTTTTAGTTCACTATAATCTTCTATGTGAAGCTGCTTTGACACAATCTACATTGTATAAGCACTATACAAATAAAGATGAATTGAATTGAATTGAATTGAATTGTCTTTGCTAATGAGGGAGAGATTGTCACTAATGGGCGGGGCTTTCCCTTTCTGATGACATGTACAAAGGGAGAATGTCAGTCAAAGTGCTTCTGCAAGCTGTTTTTATCAATTTGATTATAAAAAGTTGAATTAATTAATGTTTACCATTAGAGGCTGGCTATATTCACACACTGCTGCCACACAACTGTGTTTAAACCCCTTATAAAAGTGATTTTTGCATAATAGGTCCGTTTTAATTTAACAGACTGAATTACATTAATCGAAAGCAAAGATATCAAGTTTAGAATAGAAACACAATTTTGTTACATCAGTAGCTCAAAACTAACATAAAATAATAATGTGTGTTGTTGTCTTTTCAGTGTATTTTTTCTAAGTGAATCATATGGCATGAGTTCACATGGAAATCTCTGCAAACAAAAGAGTGACGTTTTCTCAAGAGAGCAATTCAGGATATTAGGAATTCTCAAGCGACACAGTTTAATGCCAGAAAAATGAGCTACTCTGGTTTACATGTCTCATTTAATATCTGACAGAAAGACCTCACGCACCTGTAGATGATCTACTTAAGTTTAAAAAGCCATTACACATAAACTAACACCTCATTTAAATCCATATTTGACAAGCTTCAGATTTCAGGAGTCTGAAGAGGTGGGAATTACACCTGACCGAGAGTCTCTGACATGTTCCTCGGGACTCTTTCAGACATACAGGTTGCTCAATACGTGTAGCATGACGGAACAATGAGGGAGTTTACCCACGGACAGAGATGGAGGCGTGCCTGGTTTAAATGTGATGAGAGAGTGTGTAGGTGTGTAGTAAGCAAGAATATAAAGCAGGGGCAAGTGTCTGAACCTTTGCAGTCAGCTGTGAAACTTATAGATGCAGACCATGAAGATCCATATAGTTGGCGTAGCATTGACCATTGCCCTTCTAACAGGTATGACCCTTTATTGGATAATTATTACTAATAATTCCTTATGAGGGACAGACAGAATCTGTGGATTTTTATTTTATTTGTATTTTTTTAAATATCTCTGTGCAGAATTTTGTAAAAAAAAAAAAAAAAAAAAAAAAAAAAACAATACAATACAAAATACAATTAGAACCACTTGTTTGGTAAACAAAGTAAGTCTGTCATTTTATATGTATATTAAAACAGAAAATATTTTTTTCATAATTTGCCAGGGGTAAAAATTATTTCAGGTTTGTCTTTGTATACACTACCGGTCAAAAGTTTGGGGTCAGTTTTTTTTTTTTTTAAATATTGATTTTATTTAATTTAAATAAAAATATTCTGTTCATCAAGGCAGTGTTTATTAAATGTAAAAAAAAAATTTTAACTGTTGAATACTTATTTATTAAATATTTATTTATTACTTATTGTATGTAGTTGGAGTAAATTATTACTCCAGTCATTATTGCTTTATTACTGTTACCAATTATTATTATTATTAATAATAATAAATAAAAATCATGAATATTAGAGTGATTACTGAAGAATCATGTGACTGAAGACTGGAGTAATGATGCTGAAAATTCATCTTTAAAATCACTGAAATGAATTATAAATTAAACGATAAACTACTTTTGAACAGTTATTTTATAGTGCAATACCATTTCATTATTTGTACTGTATTTTTGATTAAATAAATGCAGCCTTGGTGAGCAGGAGAGGCTTATTTTAAAGCATTTAAAAATCCTACTGACCCCAAACAATTGACTGTTAGTGTGTATAGACGATTATCCCTATATATATATATCTTTTGGGAGAAGCCTGCACTGCAAAAAAATGCTTTTCTTACTTAGATTTTTTTGTCTTGTTTCTAGTCCAAATATATACAAAAAATCAATAAGAATTTTCTAGACAAGCAAAACACAATGTCTTGTTTTAAGAAATAATATGACCATATTAAATGAGTTTTTCCTTAAAACAAGATTATTTTGCTTACCCTATTAGCAGATTATTTTGCTTGTTTTGAGGAAATACTCACTTAATATTGTCATATTATTTCCATATGTTTTGCTTGACTAGAAAATGTTTCATGATATAAGATTTTTTTTATATTTGGACTAGAATCATTTCTGGGAAAACAAAAAACTAAAACAAAACTTGTTGGTTGAATAAAAGTAACTATAAGTCAGAATTTGCCACACTGTAAAACCCAGAAAGTTAAGGTAACTCAAACCATTTGAGGAAACTAATTGCTACAAACCAAAAAAAAAGAATCTTAATGAGTACTGTGAACTTAATCCATTTGAGTAAATGGAGCAATTTGAGCTTAGTAAAACCCAATAAATGAAGAGGACTCAAACCAACTGAGTCCTGTAAAACCCAATAAGTTAAGGCAACTCAAACCATTTGAGGAAACCGATTGCAAAAAATAATCTATACGAGTACTGTGAACTTACTCCATTTAAGTTGAGATAATGAGGTATTTAATTAACTCATTACTTTCAACACTGAGTTCAAAACTCTTTTCAAATGAGTAGAATTAAATTTCAGTCGCTATTAAATTTATGTTCTTACAGAACTCATTTTTAAATTGCATGTACACTCTAAAAACACAGGGTTGCTGTAACCCAATGTTGGGCCAAATGTGAGCAAACCAATGGTTGGGATAAAAAGTGTCATTTAAATTTAATTAAAATATATATACATCTCAGTGTTAGGTTTGTCCATATTTGACTTAACATTGGATAACGACAGCCCAGCAGTTTTTTAAATCTATCATTTTGCTGAATTTATTGGTAACTCAGTCTGTTTGTTGTTTTCCAGGGTGTGACGCACAACAAAATGGTAACCAGTTTTTCAACACATCACCTAAAATAGCCAAATTCTAGTGTTTCTGTGACTAAAATGTGCATTTTCCATTGTCAGTGTGTGGCATGGCACCTCTCAACTCAAGGATAGTGGGAGGACAGAATGCACCGGTCGGTGCTTGGCCATGGCAGGTCAGTCTTCAGAAAGACGGCAAACATTTTTGTGGTGGATCTCTCATTAACAGCCAATGGATTCTGACTGCAGCACATTGCTTTCCCAGGTATAAAGACAAGTGACAAGTCCTTGCAAAATACTGTATGTCATTCACCTGATGTGGAAAATGCTAAACAGTTGTTGTCATTTTCCAGCACTTCAACGACTGGCCTGCTTGTATATTTGGGTCTACAAACACTAACATCAGTGGATTCATACTCTATGTCCAGTGCTGTCTTAAATATCATAAAACATCCAAGCTACAATGGTGATATTAATAATGACAATGACATCACTCTTCTGCAACTGGCCTCACCGGTGAGTTTTACGAACTACATCAGACCTGTCTGTCTGGCTGCATCAGGAAGTACTTTCTTCAATGGAACTTTGACCTGGGTCACTGGATGGGGAGACATTGCCTCAAGCGGTAAGCATTTACTTTTACTCTTTTCAATCAGAGTTAGAACATATATTGTACTCCTGCAGTAGATGACATGGACTGTTTCTTATTTCTCTCAGTCAGCCTACCTTCACCGGGGACTCTACAAGAAGTGCAAGTGCCGATTGTTGGAAACAGGAAGTGTAAATGTCTTTATGGGGTCTCAAAAATCACAGACAATATGGTGTGTGCCGGAATATTGCAAGGGGGGAAAGACTCCTGTCAGGTAACACTCCTATACTTATGATTGTGAAAAAATAAGATGATAAATACGTAGAAGGAGTAAAGATATTCAGATTTCAAAACATTATTGAGTTCATTGCAAAGCTGATACCTTTGAGATCCTCCCTACAGACACATATCAAATGAAGCTATGGTCACATTTATTGCTGCTCTGTTGCTGCACTTTACCAACTGTCAGAGCTTTTAAAAAATGCTGAATGATTAGAGCTTTGTGTAAAAAAAAAACTCACTAAGCTCAGGGATGGGCAGTATTTATGACACAAGTATTTCAAATACATATTTTAAATACAAAATAGTATTTTGTAATTTGTATTTTATTGGGTTTATGAAAATGGGTTTATATTTTGTATCAAAATACTTTAGTGTCTTGCATTTTTAAAATACAGTAAAATACTGTGGAAGAAATCTACTACATGACAACATCATAAAAATGCGGCCTCAGATTGATGTTTTTTCAGTTATTTGTCTAAGCTTGAGATCAGACCAGAAAATTGATTACGAAGGTGGTCAATGCATGGAGTAGGGATAGAAGTTATGCATCTTTGCTTAAGAAATTAGATGGAGTAAAATATCAGTCCTTACGAACAGGATGTGGAGCCTTCGGAACATAATCATTCTCAGTCTCAGTGCTGCAGGTGGAAATTCAGACGAACTTTAGAATAATAAAACACCTAAAGATGGTGTACTGGTGTTCACTAAGGGGGTAACTGAGACTTTTCCAGTAAAAGGAGAACTGAAAAACTCTTGGGAGAATGGGTAAACTGTACATATAATAGTAGTTTTGGATGAATTGCTGATGTAGATGCCAGGAAAAATAAAACAACAACACAAAAACAAGCTCTACAGTGGCTGAATTAAACTTTCTCAGAAAAAAAGCTGTTGTTATCAAACATTGTTTACTTTACTAAGTCAGTTTAATGGTGAAGGGATTGATCGAATATGACTATAAATAGAAGGCTTGCGAAGAAATGCCATGCTCCCTTGTAAAAGTTTTTTGTAGCGTTTTCAAAATACAGAAAGTATTTTATTTTGATACTTGTTCTGGCTGCTGTATTTTGTAGTTTATTTTGATACATGTAAAATTGAGGTATTTGGTATTTTATTTTAAAATACATTTCAATGTATTTTTGCCCATCCCTGACTAGGCTGCTGGCATTTTTAAAAAACATGACACCTCCATTGACAACAACAACAAAAAAAAATAACGCTCAGCTCTGGAAAAAAAAAATGCTTTGCTAGACACATATCCTTATAAAGAAACAACAGATAAACACTGAATTGCAACTTTCAATTAAATTCAAGTTTACTTGTATAGTGCTTTTCACAACAATCATTCATTTCAAAGCAGCTTCACAAAATGTGCACATCATTACTTTACAGTCAAAATCATAAAGATTAAGGAGTCGTGTATAGGGTTGGCATCATCTCTTCACAGGTCTTAAATCTGATCGAGTGGCACTCCACAATCTAGAGGTGGAAATAGAGAACATAGAAAAACAAATAGCAAAGCTGCTGTTCATAATTTATTTACACAAGAGATATTAATGTAATGTGAAAGAATGCATTAGAAGAGTTTAATTTAGCTGTATCCTACAGTTATGTAATGCATTGTCTATATGCTTTACTGAAAAGATAAGTTTTTAATCTAGAAAAATTCTAGAAAGTCTGTCTGAGCCTCTGACATTATCAGGATGTCTATTACAGAATTTAGGGGCCAGATATAAAAACGCTCAACCTCCTAAAACTTTACTATGTAAAATCTCTTAAAAGAAACTACACAGAACCCTCATGAAAGTTCTTAGCATAGACATACTGTACATTTGACAAGTTTTAGAAAGAAAAAAGTACCACTGAATGCTTCAGGCCATTCCCCTAAGAGAACACACCTGACACTGTAAACTTGCATTGACAAGAATATATTTACACTATTCCTTCATATAATATATTACAGCTGCAACCTTCAGCTGGAGTAGATATGCAGAAAGTTTTTTACACCTTGTTACTAACTCACTCTTCATTTGACAGGGTGACTCTGGTGGTCCACTGGTCAGCAAACAGGGCTCAGTTTGGATCCAGTCCGGAATTGTGAGCTTTGGCATAGGCTGTGCTCAACCAAACTACCCTGGTGTGTATGCCAGGGTGTCTACATATCAGAGCTGGATCCAGCAGACTATCACCACCAACCAGCCAGGCTTTGTAATGTACAATTCCAATGGTACTGATGGTGACCTGAGTGTGAACTGCCCTGGTCTCCCTACTATTCCCCCCACCACCACCACAGCTTCTACAACACAAACAACTACAATGCCAACTACGACTGTCGCACGTAAGTTTTCTTTAAGTAATCCAAATAAACATTTACACAAATTTACTGTATATTACTGGTGAGATCAATTCTGCTTTGAGAATCACTTTATTTTGATGGTCCCTTTAACGCATTTTGTTGAATTTAAGTTACACTGCATCTACATGCCAACTAATTCAGATTAGATTACAAGTACATTGTTAGGTTGGGGTTAGGGTTAGGGTTAGTGTACTTGCAAAGTTTCTTATAGCCAGTTACGTCTGTTGGAGGACCAGTATCAGCAGATATTAACAGGCAGTCTACTAATACTCAAATGAGAATTAATTGCCATATTTTAGTCAACAAAATGTGCAATAAGGACCAACAAAATAAAGTCTTACCCTGCTTTTTAAAATTTGCTGTTTACATGTCCAAGTCAGTACTTGTTTCAGCTGAAGATACCAACTCAAACCGACATTTGTGATCACTATTTGTTTTTATTTTACATTTAAAAGCTTACACTCATGTTTTAACAATTCTTAAAAGAAAAGTCACTGTTAGGCCATCTCATATTTTGGCAGGGAAAAAAAGATGCAATGATCACAATTACACAATCTTTCTGCTTGTAACCAAGAAGTGTGGTTTATTTATAAACTAATTTCGAGAGGATCACGTGCTTATGATTTAACACAGCTGGTACCGCATTAACTCTGCATATTGCACCAATCAGATGAACACTGACACACTATAAATTACCAGAGCTTTTCGCTCCAGTCATCTTCGTTTGAAGAATCCCCCCTTCCACCCCTACTCCTCCCCTTCTCTGATAGGGCGGCATGGCGGCCCAGTGGGTAGCACTGTTGCCTCACAGCAAGAACGCAGCTGGTCCGGCCCTCTCCGAACCGGTTGGCGTTTCTGTGCGGAGTTTGCATGTCCTCCCCGTGTTCACGTGGGTTTTCCCTGGGTTCTCCGGTTTCCTCCCACTGTTCAAAGACAGGCACCATAGGTAAATTGACTACTCCAAAATAGCATTCTAAGGCAACTCTTAGTCAGATATATCCCAGCAGTTCACAGTTGGGGAGTTCTCGAGACCCACCTGAGCTCAAACTGTCCTCTCGCCCTGCAAACGGGAGGGAGCCCCGGGCTCAAGGATATTCTGAGTTCAGGGCTCTCTCCCGGGACAGCATGCCAAACAAGCTTTATTACCAATCATCGGCAAAGTGTGAACTCTTGAAACGACTTTTACGAATAGGTTCATTCTTAAATGGATAGTTAAAAAAGAAAAGAAAAAAACTAATTACTTGCTTTCCTTTGTGGTTTTAAGCCTACTTTAGTATGTTACATCTGTTAAACACAAAAGAAGATATTTTGAAGGAAAACTGGTTGCTTTCACAGTAGGGAAAAATGCTTTGGAAGTCAATGGATGCCAGCAGTTTTCTGTGTTCAAAAGAAAAAAGAAGCTCAAGTAGGTTAAGAACAAGTGGAGGATGAGCAAATGACGACTGAATTGTCATTTTTGGGTAAACTATTGCTTTAGTGAACCATTCAAAAGATTCGGAAAAGCTTGTGGCTTGAATTAAACTGACTACTATATCAGTAAATCATTGAAAGCCCCTTATCTGACTGTTTAGAATGGCTCCAGACTATTTCCTTCTTGCAACAAAGAAGCTAACTTCAACTGTAAATCAGAAGGCATTTATGTTGAGCTAATCATTTATCAACCAAATCCATTTTGATTTGAAATGTTTAACTTTAGGCATCATGCATTTGCAGATCTAAATACCATTTTGATATTACCACGCTGAAATTTCAGATGATCATACAGTGATTTATCTTTTAAGAACCACTATGCAGTATGCTGGTGTCTGAGATGCTGGGAAAGCTTATTTCTACTATAAATGAATAGTGCTGATAAACAACTGTTGAAATTCTGTTGAAACAGAGGTTTGGACCCGGAAACAGTTTTCGTCACTTGTGGCTTAGTCATTTAATCATACTCTTAGTTTTTGGAGTTCCCTATCTGCCATCTGATAAATGAGTTTCAGTAGACACAGAAACCCAACTTGAAAGACTTGACTTTCTGAAACATGACCAGAAAGCCTGTTCTGTGACATATCTCCCACTGCACTTTACGCCTCTCATGGTGCACATTACGCTCTTAAAAATAAAGGTGCACAAGCTGTCAATAGTGATACCTTTTTAAAGGTAAATTCTTGTACCAAAAGGGTCCATGTTGCTGCCTTAAAGTGCCAGGTTTTTAAATTGACCTCTAATGCTGTGTATAACACAGCTCTAAATGAATGAAAACAACTTGCTGAGTTTTAAATCTGACATTACACCATGTACAGTATAAAGTTGTTGTTTCTCAAAAGAATTTACTCAAATCATTTAAACAAGTTACTCTCCAAATGAATCCCAAGCCGTTTTGTCTTGATGTCTGAGTGAAAGCGTAGTTTACTGAATGTTTGTCTTTCTTATTACTTGGCGTTATGATGAAGAATATGGCTTTATCAATATGTTCTTTCATTGGGTTCACACATATACCGTGGCTGCTTGTTTCAACACTTGGCAAGCCATGATGGGCGTTTTGTTTTCAACACACGTTGCACACCGTTGACCAATCACAACAGATTATCTCATCAGACCAATCACAGCAGATTAGCGTCACACAAAGGAGGGGTTTAGAAAAATTAATTGATTAACAAATCACATGAAAGTCATTAGGATAATTAGATAAAAATTGTGAAAATGTACCCCCCTATACATTTCTGGAGAGCGCAAATTAAGTAGCCAGAGCTACGTATGGCTGCATTTTGTCTTTAAAACGAACACTACGCGGTGGTATGATGCTGCCGGCGGCTTCTGTTTCTTTTCGCGCTACCAGGTGACCGCTTACCTCCGTGTGGACGGCTTTTCCGCAGTTACCAGTTTGCCCAGTAGCTCGCTGCGTAGGTCAGTGGACTTGAGACGGAGAGAGGAGTTGACTGCGATGACGGGAACCGAGTCTGGAAAACAAAAACAACACTCAAAAAATAAAATAAACAAGTAAATAACAGGGTGAGAATGTGGTAAGATCTGAAAACATGGTAAAAATTAGGCAGCCTTGATTTTTCTGGATTACTTTTGAAAAAACGTCGGGTTGGTTTAGTGAAGGTAGGGAGTGGGGGTCAGTCGGTTGGTCAGTCAGTCAGTCGACAGCAGTCTTTGGTGGACTTACACGAGAACAGCAGGCGTGAATGGCACTCGCGAGAGAACTTTGAGATCTGAAAAAGCATACACATCGGCCTCTGGTGGATTTGCTAAAACAAAAACTGCTGATAAAACACACATCCTGGGACGTATTTCACACTCCCCAGAAATGTATACAGGGGTCCCGATTCTTGCAACCCCCTGCTATGCATAGTTTGTATGTTTCTCTTACTACTTAAGAGGTTTATTCCGTTCAACTGGAAGTGCCCTGCGAAATGGACATCATGGAATATTCTGTTATGATTCCAATTCAAAAGCATGTTTAATTTAAAGGCTAACATATGCAAGATGTGACTTCTATGTAAATTACATGACTACGGTTAAATAACCCTTTACAGCGCTGTAATAATTGAAAATGCTGTAAGCAGTGATAGAGCACAAATCTTTTTTTAAATGAAGTAAACTTCAAGTTCAGCCAATTTCCCAAATGCAGGGGGTAGAGAGCAGTGAATACTATGTAGGGAACATGTTGATCTGAACACAGTTTCTTATTGGAGCTCTCTTCTAATGAGCTGGTTATTTAAATCAGGTGTGTTAAACAAGAAACATGCCAAATAAGCAGTCGCAAAGATCAAAGCTTTAAGGTATCAATACGTAACCTTCAGGTACAAATGTGTATCTTTTGAAAAGCTACTGCCTCAGTGGCAGCTTTTGTACCTTTATGCTAATAAAATATGACTGTTAAGGCCAGGGGTCATCAAACTTGTTCCTGGAGGGCCGGTGTCCTCCAGAGTCTAGCTCTAACTCTAATGAAACACACCTAAACAAGCTAATCAAGGTGTTTTATGGTATACTTGAAACATCAAGGCAAGTGTGTTGACTGAGAGTGCTGACCCCTGCTTTAAGCCAATTCACATGCTTCAAATTGATAGGATCTGCCTCTCACTGATCCCTTCTCTCTATTTCTGTAGCTGTTGTGTGTGGAAGCGCTAAACTGAACTCCGGTGCTGGAGGAAACAGCCTGCTTGCATCTCCAGGCATGTGGCCCTGGATCGCCAGTGTTCAGCTTAATGGCAGTCACGTTTGTGGAGGAGCGCTGATCGCTGAACAGTTTGTCATGACCTCTGCCAGCTGCTTTCCCAAGTAAGGCCAGTGATATATAGGAAAAACAGAGATCTGATACTATAAGTAAAAATGATTTGATTGAGATCTTTTGTTGTGGTTGTTCAGTTCCACCAATGCTACAGGATGGACTGTTGTTCTTGGCCGACTCAATCAGAACAGCTCCAACCCCAATGAGGTCTCCATCAAAGTAGCAAATTTCTCAATAAGCAACAGTTCGGGTAACAACGTTGCCGTCTTGCAGTTGGCGGTTACACCAAACTTCACCAATTACATACAGCCCATATGTGTGGACTTGGGAGGCAACAATGTCGATGCCAACACTCAATGCTGGGCAGCAGGATGGGGATCAGGAGCAGGAGGAGGTGCGCTTAATATCTGTGTGAATGCTTTGAAAAACTATGCTGACCGTGAAACTTCATTTACTTCGATTTTTTTTAACAAATCTTCTTCATTTGAATGTGTTTTTATAGTGAATCAAACTCTTCAGCAATACCAGACCTCTATTGTGAGCTGTGGAAACTCATCCTCAAACAGCAGTATTTGTACAAGTGCTTTTGACTTACAACAGGCAAGTTATTTCTGCTTTTCTTATTATTGTTTTGATAAATAAAATTGCTTAAGGAGAGGACTGTAACCATCGTAGACATTGAATAGAACAAGTATGAATTTACTAAACTGTTAAAGTGACATTCAGCAGTCAGGTGGCCAATCAAATTTCAGTAAGCTGAGTTTTCTTTTTAAAAGGCCATAACCTCCCTGTCTCAGCAGGGTGTTTTCACACCTCTAGTTTGAGAAAAGTCAGGAAAGTGGGTGAGTTCAGCTCAGTTTAAGTGGGAGTGTTGAGTGGCGAAAGAGGGAAGGGTTTGCATAAAAAAGGGAGTTTCATTACATGCACTACAGCTGATTTTCACACCGGCAACACAGATGCAGGGGGGGTAGACCATGATTTGCAGAGCAGCATGTACAGCGGATCTGAGAGCTGTGTGGAAGTGGAGGATTTTCAGTCCATAATATTGTAGTGATATAACTTAGTAACTAAATCATTTTGACTAAGGTATGTCTTTAAAAACTGAAAAATTACTGCTGACGATAACTAACCCTCTGAATAAACATAAACAAAAAACACAAAGACGAGTGGCAAATCCGGATTTCACCATTTCCAGATTCGAAAAGCTCTCGGGTAAAAATGTTCCTTACAAACATATTTTTATCGTGTGTTAGCAGACCACTGTAATCCACACATGTGGCTTCACATGCGAGCTGTGCTCTCATCACGGGAAAATGGAAACAATTTTTTTGTACGCCACATTTATAAACACAGCACTGACAACCCATGTCTCCGAACAATTCTTCTACTACTTGTTTGAATTATGGTTGGCAACACAACGTGGCGTCTCTCTCAACACTGTAAAACAGGGCTATTCAATTAGTTTGTCATGGGGGCCAGTTCATGAAAAGCATCCCAAACGGAGGGCCGGAGAGATATGACTTGCAATATGAGTGATGACACAACAGCAATATAAGAGCTCATATGCTGTATTTTTGCTCCTTAAGACACCCACATTGACTTTTTCTACATTAAAACGTTAAAGGTTATTGCACACTGAATCTGAAATTTTCATCCGTAATTATCATACGTTAAAAAATTAATTCAAGCTCACGTTGTGTGCATCCTGACACACTGCCTTCGAAACTTCCGTCCACATAAAAAAAATTCAAACCAGGTTCGAAAAAGTGCTTTGAGAGGTGTTTTGACAGTTCAGAGCCACAGCACAAGCGAAAGTCAAAATACAAAATGATGTCACTTGAGCCACAGATAACTTTATGACAGACACAGTGCATAATATAAGACAGAATGTAGAGAACAGTTGAAAAAATATGATAGATACTGTGACTGTCACACCTCTCCCCTGCTGCTGTTTAGGGTGTGTGTCTGTTCATACATTTGACGCACAGACATAATCACCTCATGGTCTGCTTCAGTTCGTTGATCCAATACGTCAATCCGGCCATCATCTATTATAATGTCTATAGGTACTGCAGTCTCTTTTCAAGATTTGTTTACGTACGTAAACGTTTGAACTATCATAAGCAATGTATCAAAATTCCACTGATTTCCTGAAATAATTTTTTTATTTGGGGATAATCGTAGCGCAGCTCTTTGATAAAGAGGAGAGCTCTCCTTCCTCTCTATGTAGGCTAGTATTGGATGAACACAATATGTAGCTTATTCCTCTTCCTTTTTCTAGTTTGGAGAAGAGAGAGGAGAACATTGTATCACTGCTTAAATTGACTCCGAAATGTTTTGTGTTTTTTCGTAATGGATTTATTAATACGCATCGGACTCAGTGTGCGAGGTTTGTTTATGTGACGAATTTTTCGCATATGATTATGAAAAAAATTATGACTTCAGTGTGCAAAGACCTTAACAGGTAAAAGAGTCTTCAAAGCTATTCACCTTATTCTCCGCGGACGAGCAGGCGCCGCCATTTGAATTATTTTGTCTCGAGACTTCCGGTCTTATTCACTTCCATTAATTTTTATATGTTAAAAACAGCTCGTTCTGCTGCTTAATGTTGCAAACTGATATTTTCTTATTATATTATTCTACTTTGTCTGTATAGTCATGCTAACACTTGTTTGTAGAGCAAGTAGTTTGACCGTTTTCTGCCGTTTATTATTCCTGGTTATTTCTCCCATAGGCAGCTGAATCGGAAGTTTTAAAACAATCGCAAAAATGAGCGTGCTTTCGCATTGAAGAATAAGGTCAATATCATGCATATTAGTGAAGTTGCATCTCGTTCACAATAGAGCGCAATAATTCACAATATGAGTGAATGTTTTATATATTTAAAAAAATATTAATAATTTCAAATATGAAAAATTTATACCTTCCACACTAAAATTAAACCTAGAATTTCCTAAATCTTTTTAAAACTAATTGGTCCACACAAAGGTTCAACACATGGTAACAGCATTGCTTAAGGATAATAAAAGGAACTGCTGAATTCCAGGAAACAACGGCTTCTGGAAAGGAAGCGTCTGGGTGTTTTCCTTTTATTTATACTTGCAAATTGCCTTATGGGATCTTGATCTCAGCTCAAACAAGGCCAGGATCTTTTCTGTTATTTTTATGATTTGTTGTCTGATTTGGAGTTTCATACAGCATATTGTTTCAAACTTCATTAAACTTAATAAAAGTTTTTAAATTGCAGAATTAAGTTAAACAACAAAAGGAACGGTAAATAAATGAAAAACACCCACAAGTCACAAATACAGGCAACAGCTATGGATTCAATGAATCTCAATGATTAACTGATTAAAGCATACAAAATGACAATAACACTGTTTAATATTTTACAATTTAAAATAACTTTGCTGTTTAATTTTTTTTTTTTTAATCTCGTTTTCTGGTTATTTCTTATTTCTGTTATTATTAAAATTCCAAAATACATATTTTAAATACATATTTTTTTGTCATTAAACAAGTCCAGTAGAGCATTTATTTTAAAATGAGCCATTCTTTTTTAACTATTAATTCAAATATTAATGAATACATCAAAAAATTTTAAATATTAAATCTCACTGACTCCAGTGTTGTTCAAACTACTTCTTTAAAATAAACTGAAACAGCACAATTCTTGTATGTTTTGGGGGAAGAACTTAATTGTTTTATGTTAATGTAATGGTAGACATGGTAGTCATGCTGGTAATGGTCAGGAACAGGAGCAAACTAAAGCATAGGGCAAATCCAATAAGCGTTGTCAAAATACTCAAACAAAAAGGTCAAAACACAGGAAGACTATGGAAACCGCTTTGTAGTGCTACACAGGGTAAACGAGTCAGCAATGTGTGTTGCACAGAGATATGTCTTTATAGTCGAGTTAATGACTCACTGATGAGCCTCAGCTGTTTGTCTGTGTGTGTCATCATCAGTGATCCGGAACAGGTGTGTGCGAACAGGTAAAATGGGATTTGTAGTTCTTTTGGTGGCAGTATGTATGGACTAGATGAGAAGTTCCCAAACTTTTCAGCTCGAGACCCCCAAAATAACATTGTCAGTGACTCGCAACCCCCCTTTTCTCGATGGTGGTTATAAATATAAAAACGTTGCACACACAACTATAGGCCTATTTAAACATGAGCATATTGACAACACAAAAACGCAACAGTCATTTCTTAATTTTATAATCAATATCAAAAATCTTATTTTTAATGTATTAGAGTACCATAAAGATTGTAAGAAAGTTTAACCTGGCTCCATAAAATCAATCTGCTGCAGCTGATGCTATTGCTGTGTGGTAAATTTAAACACCCCAGGGGTCCCAATCCAAAAAGGCTGATAGATTTTTATTTGTATGTTGTTGTTTTTGTTTCTTTAGTGTGACTATTAACTATCTTCTGTGGGTTATGAATAAAATATAGTAATTTCTAATAAATCACCAAACGACCCCTTGTCATTGTCCTGCAACCCCTCAGGGGCCCCAACCCCTATTTTGGGAACCACTGGACTAGATTGCTGGGGATTGTGACAGTTAAAGCCACTTAAATTTGTAGTTAACTTAATTCCCAGCAAACAATTTTGCGTTTAAGAGACGTCATAACAAGACTAAACTTCTAATAGACGTCTAAGAATAGGCCAAAACTAGACTAGTCGTCAAATAGACAGATTCAACAGACTTTATATGTGTAGTCATTCATATCTGTTTATTTGATGACGAGTCTAGTTTTGGCCTATTCTTAGACGTCTATTAGATTTTCACTGACAGCCAAAATTTAGCCTTGTTTTAGCCAAGACGACTTTGTTTAGATGCCTATTAGACATCTATTGTACATCTTTTCAAAACAAAAAATGCTTGCTGGGTTCCTTCATGTTATGCCAACACAAATTGATTGTGCCCAGAATTTTTTTACAGCATATGAAAGTAATATTCATCTGCAATTGTGTGTCTTTCACTCTCTTAGGGTGTTCAAGGCGGTCCACTGATGTGTTTGGTGGGTCAGTCATGGACCCATATTGCAGTATTAACCATATCGAACAGCAACAGCAACTCAAACAGCAGCATCTCTAACAGCACTCTGAACAACAGTACTCTCAATAACAGCACGATCAACAACAGCACCGTCAATAACAGCACCGTCAACAACAGCACCGTCAATAACAGCACAAGCAGCAAGAGCGCTGACTCGTACCCCTCTGTTAAGTCTCAGGCTTTCCAGATCTTCACTAAAACCTCCAGCTTTTCCACATTCCTGACAGCTGTGATCAGTTCCTTCCCTCAAAAAGCTTCAAACACTACAAATGCAAGTACAAGCGCTCCTTCGGCAAGCACCTCAACCCAGTCTACATCTAGTGGCTCACCAGCATCTTTTTCCTCCTGCTATACAGTTTCTGTTTTCTTCTCCTCACTTCTAACTCTCCAAATCTTTCACAAGAGCATCTTTTGAGAAGAACGGGCCACTTTTAGAGTGAATGTGAAATATTGTTTTTCAGTATGCCTCATATGACTGATTAGATGACAATCATTCAACATTCAAGGCTTTTGTGGAGCATATTCAGTACTAGACAAATGTGAATGTTAATTTTTAAGTCAAACCATGAAGATTGTTGAGTGTTTGTATACTGTGCAATTACGCTGTGTGATTTTTACATCGCCAGTACCAAAAAACAAGGGCATAATTAATAATGCTTGTACACTGTAAAAATATCTGTTAATTAACAGTTTCATAAGTTTATTTACAGTTTTAATAGTTTATTTTGTGTTTCACAAGTTTTGGTAACACTTTATTTTGACGGTCCATTTGAGTATTAGTAGACTGTCTGCTTAATATCTGTTGCTACTGCTCCTTCAACAGACATTTAACTGATTTTTAAGTTTATATTTGACATTTAAGTTTATAAGAAACTTTGCAAATACCCTAATCCCTAAAACCCTAATCCCAACCTAACAGTCTACTTATAACCTAATGAGAATTAGTTGCAATGTAACGTAAATTCAACAAATGGACCATCAAAATAAAGTGAGACCAAGTGTTTTCCATTTATTTACAGTTGTAAGTTCCATTATGAGATGTTTATCTCTGCTCTGTTGGCTTTTGAAGTTGACAATTCCACTTTACAGTTTAAGAAAGTGACTTTTATTGACATTTTAGTAGTTTGAAATGTATAAGAATTAATATAGAGAGAAGTAGGTCTGTAAAATAATGAAAAATGTACTGGCAGTTTACTACAATTTAGATTTTTGCACCATAACACACAAGATATCACTTTAAGCTATTAAATATATTAGTAAAAGTAATATATTTTAACTTTTCAAGGTTTAAAGTTGTTGAAAGAATCAAGCATAAATAAATGAGGGAAACATGAAACACAAAATACGAAAAACTGCTAATTTATGGATATTTTTTAATAGTGTAACTATGGTTTACAAGTATTTGCATTGTAGTGAGTGAAGCATGTGTTTTTTTTTATGCAGCATGGCACTTTATGTACATCTCGGTTTGAATGTTTGGTAACACTTTTGTTTAGGTCACAATTTATTCTATTGACTACACTGTAAAAAAATCTGTAATTTTACGGTTTACTTCTGGCAGCTGGGGTGTCGGAAAAAAAGCGTAAAATAACGTCCGTTAAATTACAGAAATTTACTGTAAAATAACAGAGATTGAATTACCGAAATTTACTAGAAATTAAAATTTAAGGAAATTTCTGTAATTTAATGTCCGCTATTTTACGGTAAATTTCTATAATTTAACGGCTGTTACTTTGCGTTTCCAGCTGCCGGAAATAAACTGTAAAATTACGGATTTATTTTACAGTGTACTGGATTATTACCTACCTATTATTACGATATAACCTGTTCATAAGCAGTTATAAAGTGTGATCTTATTCTCCATCCTTAATTCTACCAAATACCTAATCCCAACTTCTACCTTACTAACTATTAGTAAACAGATAATTAGTAGATTATTTAGCTAGTACTGTTAGTGGTTTCTTAATATCGTGAATTGTGACCTAAACTGAAGTGTTACCGAGTGTTTTAGTTGTAATGCTGAATATATATCTAAATGAACCTTAATCTTGCCATGCTCAGGACATACTGTAAGTTAAATTAATATTATATCTATTTTATTGTATGTTTAAAAGCAAATTTGAAGAACGAAAAGCTTTTCATAATTATTATTTCGTCCATTTTCTATCTTTATGTTCTTTCTGAAAAGTGTTTATGGTGATTTCTCATGAAGGAAGTAACTCTTTTCAGCACACTCCTCAAATGTAAATTATATGTATATTTTTTATGTTATGAAGATAATAAAAATGACAAATGAAAACTTTGCTCTTTTTTATGTTCATGCCAAAAACCACATTTATGTAGTAAGAATGTGGTTTGGATTGTGCAGAGTCACTGCTGCTGCGGAGTTTACCAGACACTGTCACAAGATCAACAAAGATACTTCCTGAAACATCTCACAAAACCGGCAGCGCCACCTAATTCCCTGAAACCTCAAAGATCACTTCATTCCTTTAACCTTAAATTGGGTTCATACCAAACGTGAAGAGAACATGCAAATTTTCTCAGGCGCACTAGATTACATTAGATGCTTTGGGCCACAGACCCACAATTGGCTGTGATGGTATTGCTGGAGCCTGCTACATACTAGATACTAGAAATTTCCATTGTTAAGTAAATTGTCTTGTCATAATTTGATGCATAATAACAAAAAAAAAAAATAATATTAAAGTGTTTCATTTCATTCACTATTTGATTATTTTTAATGTTAATGGGTTCAGTGCTTCAGTTCCCTGCCACTTTTGTCTTCTTAAGACCTACACTCAGAACCTTTGCATTTAGTTCTTTAAGTACGGGCACTTTATGTCCTTTGATCATATATCCAAAAATATATATCATTTGTTCAAATTCCTGTTTCTTTGTCAAACTATTAATAAAAGTTACTTTAAAAAAATGTACTACCTTTCTAAAAAAAAAAATTCATATTATTCAACCTCCTTTTAGGTGTCAAAATCACTGTTTTTGCCTTGTCGCACACAAAAGATATAAAAAGATATAGAAATAAAATATTATATATCTGGTTACTATTAATGTATCTTAATTAAGCACAAGTGAAATAGGTTGAATAATAATTAATATTAATGGGAGACTATTATCAATATTAATTTTTAAACACAATAAAGCTGTCTCGTATCAGTGTCATTTCACAACACTGCTGATTCAACAGACATTTAGCTGATAAGAAAGCTTTGCAAGTACATGTCAACTTACACTAACCCTAACCCCAACATAACAGTTGTAGGGCCTCGCACACGTAATACACAATTATGTAGTGCGTTAACTTTAAATTAGCTCAAAGGTAATTTAACAGAACTTAAGCGGCTCCAAAAGAATCGACTCTCTTGAACTGAACAAACGACTCGTCCAGCGCTCGTTTGAACAGACAGGGCTGTTGACTCAAAAATGAATATTACTATTCGAACTAAAGTAAAACACTTTAATATTTAAGCAGGGTAACAAGATCTAGGTATAAGGCATTAGCTTAAAAGTATACACAGGTCACTTTCCTTTCAATACAAAAGAGACTTTATTGACTACAAACAAAACTAACAAAAACACACATACACACACGCATTCATACTGGTTGCAGACAAGGAATAGAAGGAAAGAAGAGTTTAGGAGAGATGTGATGTAAAACCTCAAGATGTAAAACCTAACCAAGCGAACCAAATAATCAATTCAACCTTTACTGTTTCTTAGACAGGGTTATCTATCATTTAACATGATTAGCAGATCATACACCAGTTCAGCAATGGATCTGGAGATGTACTTGCGTTCCTTAGTGATGTGGGGAAGTCCTTCTGTGGAGCTAAATTCCCATTTGAGATCGCTGGTGGTTGGTTTGGTCGTTGAAGTGACGTCTCTGAGGCTGCTGAAGTGAATGAAGTCCAGTAGTTTAAGTTGGAGACGGGCAAACTGTTGTCGTGTTGACGGGTTTCGCGACGCAACTTAACTTAACTAGACTCTTGCCGGAAAGAAAAGAAAGAAGAGTAAACGGGAAGTTTGAGGCTGGTCTCAACCCATCTTAATGTCCAAGTCCAGCTGGACTGGACCCGGAGAAGAGTTGGAAGTGGAGCATCTCCACTTCTCAACAGCTGCTGCTGCTTCGCTGCCTTTCTGCCGTTCTGCTCTTGCCTCTCGCCTAGAGAATGTCTTGGGAGATGGGTTTTATCACCCAATGTTTCCAGCCCCTGATAGAGCTGGATGAATAAGGCATTGTCCGTAGCACAAGGAGCTTTGGCGTGACTCACTCACATGAGCTGTGGTGCTCAGACATATAGCATTAAGCATACATTTATAATATGAACGATACATTTTACATATCTATAATTAAAAAGGAATGAAAGAAAGGGAAAGGATTTCACTCATTCATCTCAAATAACATACACGTAATGGTACGTTTGTAATAACTCAAAGCATAATGGGTTATCCATGATTAATGCATTCTTAACATATACAGGATTCGGGTGTTATACAAGAGCAATAACATTACATTTCATTAAAAGTCCGCTATCATCGTTTTGAGGATGATCTGATGAACTTTAATGTTTGGTGATAGTTTTAAATTTCAGAGAGGATTTTGATTCTCTGTTTTGGACCAAAGTCAGTCAACTTTCTGTCTTGCATGGGGGCTGGAAAACCCCATTTCCTGAGGTCAAACACGAGCTCTTTGTTAAGAAAATTGTGTTCTCGTGATCAGTTACCCGTTCGTCTTGAGTTAACTTGGTCAGGATAGTGGGTCCGATGACACTTCACGAGTCCGATAGCCTCAAGGCATCCGCTTCCTGCTCTACTGCAAAAATGTGGCCTGACCTTCTGATTTTGGTCAGAGACCAAAACGGCTCTCGATCAAGGTGATTCTGATCACAGGTGTCGACTCAGTTATTGGTGTCTGCATCGAGTCCCCACACAGTCTACTTATAATCTAATGAGAATTAGATGGCATGTAGATACAATGTAACTTAAATTCAACAAACGGACCATCAGAATAAAGTGTGACCAAGATTGTTCAAGTGGTTTCTATGAAAATGAATAGTGACATCAGAGCACATGTTCAAGATGAAGAAAAATCAAGGTAAGTATTCTACGTCATTTCCAAACATGCTGGACCTTCAAAGGTATTTTTAAAAAACAAACAAAATTAAGGTAAATAAAAGTATTTTGTATACATGAAATGCTAATATTAATTTAAAGCTAATTGATGAAGCTATCTTTCAATTTTTTCACAATAAACTGTAGAAATGTCATTTCCACCACTGTCAATTAATGCGTTGAAATTATGTGTTGGACTATTGGAAAATTTGTATGTTTGTAAAAATGAATAAAATATGCAAATAAGTTGGTATTTATCTAATTCACTGAAGGACAAATTAATAAGACTCTTTCACTTGGAGGGCTGCAAATGATGGAATCGCCACATGTTGGCTTTTTCTATGTGGTTGAAGCTGGTCGAATGCAGAGCGTACGTTCAGTTCAATTCATGTTTATTTATATAACGCTTTTTACAATGTAGATTGTGT
Organism: Danio kyathit; assembly: GCA_903798195.1. NCBI lineage: Eukaryota > Metazoa > Chordata > Actinopteri > Cypriniformes > Danionidae > Danio > Danio kyathit. The sequence goes on along the minus strand of LR812521.1, from coordinate 50,536,186 downwards.
CAAAGCCGCTTAACATAGTTCAGTTCAGTGTGGTTTAAATTTCACTGATGAAAGTTCAAACACTGTAGAGCAAATCCACCGAAGCGCAGCTCCACAAGTCTTGATCCAAGCAACCCAGTCGCGACAGTGGTGAGGAAAAAGAAGAAAAAAACTTCACCAATTGACGAAGTGAAGAAAAAAAAAAAAACCTTGAGAATCCAGGCTCTATTGGGCCATTATTCTTCTGACTAAACTTCTTGTGTGGAGCTGCAGTCTAGGCGCCTGTGGCTTGAGAAGCTGGACGTCCATCGTCCATCGTCACAGTTTCAGTTCAGACATCACTAATTTACTACATAGTTACAATCAAAAAGGTCACATTTAAATTTGGTCAAATCTAACACAGAAAGTTGCGTAGAACAGGGGCAAAACTTAAACATTGCAGCAAAGTCTGTCCCGCACAAGTCTAGTCTAAACACACACTGCTGTACCCTGATTGCTGCGCTGACGGATTTTGGTTTTCTCATTTTCTTAAAAAGTGTCAGCCTGAGTCTGCCTGGGCTTGGTGACCTGTTATGTACATTTTATGTTTATTCAAATCATTGGCAGATTATTCTATAAAGACAGATAAGTCTGAGTAAGCTGAGTGAGCCGCAGAAATAATTATATTTGTTTTTTAGTTTGCCGTGAGTTATAAATGGTTGAGAACCACTGCTTTAGATTATCATTTTCACCTCATGTGGTTTTTTTATTCAACTGGTCCAGAACGCCCGCATCACCACCAAAACTACTTCTTTTCACCATATCACCCCCTATTTTACAAGATCTGCACTTGCTTCCAATCAAGCACAAAGTCGTATATAAAATCCTCCTGCATACATACAAGGCCATCCATAACCTCGCACCACCTTACTTGTCTGGTCTTCTCCATATCACCACTCATTCCTGCTCCCTTAGATCCTCCTCCATTCACCTCTCTGTTCCCTCTGCCCATCTCAACACAATGGGGAGAAGAGCTTTCAGTCGCTCTGCTCCCAAACTCTAGAATTCTCTTCCTCCTGACATCTGCAACATTGACTCTCTCCCTCTGTTCAAATCCAGACTTAAAACTCATCTGTTCGAAATTACTTACTCTTTATAACTGCATACTACATTCTGTATCATGTCTTTGTATTTTATCATCTTCTCTATTTTTATACTGTCGGTTTATTTTTAAATAATTGAATTGTGTATATGTTGTGCAATTTTAAATTATTGAATTGTGTATATATGTTGTACAGTGACCTTGGGTTTATTGAAAGGTGTTTTAATTCAAATGTATTATTACTATTATTATTATACTTTTAAACCGTTAAATACAATTATCCAGTACACTGTAAAAAATGTTGTTGTTGTTGTTGTTGTTTTAACTTAAACCTAAAAATTTTGGTTTACTTAATACAGTATACTTAATAGTGAAACTGTCTTAACTCAGGTTAAAGTTGACAGGACTTGACAATACAAGTGTAATGGATGTGGTCTAAGTTTAGTTAACTTAAATAGATAAGTTGCTGTAATTAAGAATGATGCTGATAGGACTTTATAATTCAAGCATAATGGACATGGTTTCATACACTATGGCCAATAATGTTTATTCAATTCACTTACATCACATGTCATTGGGGAAAACTGAAGCACTCAGAGGAAACCCACGTGAACATGCAAACTCCACTCAGAAATGCCAACTGGCCCAGCCGGGACTTGAACCAGCGACCTTCTCACTAACTGTGAGGCAACAGTGCTAATTACTGAACCACCAAGTCACGTTACTTACCTTAAATGAGTCAGGATGACTAATGGTTCCACTAATGTTTTTAATACTAAAAACAGGTTTTCAAAGTCTCCAAATGCAAATTTGACCAAAAAAGCAGGTATCTGAGAAGAACCTCACACAAAACACACACCACAACATTACAATGAGAAAATGGCGGTCAGTGTTGCCAGATACACTTGAATGTTTCTAGCCCAAACTGCCAAAAACCCTCCCAAATGCACAAAATGCCTAAAAACTAAAAACAAGTAGGTACACACACTTAAACATATTTGACATGAAGTGCATGTTCAAAACAAACTGATCCAAACTGATTTGCCAGCACAATCAAATTCTAAACCTGCAGAAAAACTTTCATCGTCTGACGTCATCCAAAAGTAAACTAAATATAAATTTAATGAGAAGTATTGAAAATTTGTTTAAGTCTAATAAGTTCAGCCAAGTAAAACTTTGATATAGGTTATGTTAACACATTCCATCCAGATAAATTAACTTAACTCAAAATATTAAGTTGTCATAACTTGGCGCAATTATTTGTTTACAGTGTATAGTGACAATAACAAATAGCTTAAGTATACATATAGGGTTAGTACAATTTTGTAAGATTTCTTGATATTTAGCCTTACTATGCTTTTATCGTAGAGTATAAAACTGTTTTCTTGTATTGTAAATCAAGTTGAAAATGTTCAAATCTTAAAAACAGAACATTTTTACGAGTTCTGTACTTTCCCCAATACCAAGCAACATAATTCCACGTTCTTGTGTTGCAAAGATGAGTCATTATGAATAAAGTTTAAAATTATGCATATTTGTTGTGACAAAAACCACTTCATGCAGTAAGAATGTGGTTTTGTATAGTGCAGAGTCACAGTATTTCTCAGTAAATGTTTGTGTAAAATCTTCGCAGAACTGACAATTGGGTGTTTCATTAAAGGAAAACACCATGTCCCTTACGGCTAAGTGCTCTAAATGGAAAATTATCTAATCTAAGATCTATTGTTAACATTTTATCAAACTAGAACATACTAAACATTTCATAGCATGTTGAAATTTCAGGTCAATAAATTTATGTATTAGTACGAGAAAGTATACACTTTAAAAATCCATTCCAAAATGTGTTAAATTCATTACTTTTCACAAAATACTACAAACTGACTATGTGAAAGAGGTTTGCTTGAAATCTTTACAAATTTTTATTAAAAAGGTAAAACAAAAAAAAATTATAATTCAAAGCCTTTATCCTTTGCTGATACTGCTGCTCTTTGTTGAAGCATCTTTGGCACCAGTTACAGTGTCTTTTTTTAGTACGATACACTGTTTTTAGCCAGTTTCTCCCAATCTTCTCTGCAGTAGCATTTAAGCTCTGTCAGGTTGTGTGGAAAGCTTTGGTGCACAGCCAATTTAGAGATGTTCAGGGTTTAAGCCTGCCCAGCAGACACACAACATCAAAAGACTTTAATATTAGGTTAAATTTAGGTCACCAGCGTCTACGAACAATGTTATTTAGGCGTCCAATAATGCCGTGAAATGTGGTTGATATTTGGATGATTTTAGGTTGTGTTGGAAAGTGACCAAAATCCAACCTCAAGCCAGCATCTTAAACCAAAGTCATATCAATGACAAATACTTACATTTATTCGTCAGGTACGGCAACCAAAATCCAACATCTGATAGATGTCATAGTGGGAACGTCTACACAAAGTCAAGCTGTAACATCATTAGACGTTGGTTGTTTTTGGTTGCGTTGGAAAGTAACCAAAATGCAACATCTGTCCGACGTTGGACATTGACATCAGCCTGACGTTGGGTTCTGACGTCAACCCGATTTTCATTTCCAATCAAAATGCAACATCCCACGATGTTGGGGTACAATGTTAATCTGACGACATGTTGACATGCCTGCTGGGTGGGCTCTGGTAGGGCCACTCAAGGCCATTAATTCCCCTTGATCTGGACTAGTTTTCTTATTCTTGACCTTAATATACAATCAGTAAAATCCTGTATCAGAGGTCTACAGACAAGTTCTTGGACTTCATGGCTCTGACATGCACTAGTATATGTGGGACCTTGTATAGACAGCTGTTTCCAAATCATGTCCATTCAACTGAATTTACCACAGATAGAGTCCAATCAAGTTGTAGAAACATCTCAAGGATAATCAATGGAAAAAGAGTTCAATTTTAATTGTCAAAACAAAGCTGTAAATACATGCACAAGCGATTTTTATTTATTTGTTTTTGATTATTATTTAAGGTTGTGTTCATTTAACTGAACTCATTCATTACATAAATTATGTGGTTCTACAGATTGATAGCCAGTAGTGCACTGGTTTTTAAAAACACATTGAATATCTGAATCATGCACAGAAATCAAGAATCAGTGTATGAATCTTAACAATGGTGACAAATTTCTTGCCACAGCACATGCTGGGAGTCATAGGCTGCGTCTGAAATCACCTACTAGTCAACTAGGTACTACATTTGAATTTCAATTTACTAAACAAATATTAGAAAAGTACGTTCTATATAGTATGAATGTGAGTATTATGAATGGAACTCAGATGTACTACATCCACCAGTTGTCATTGTCACGGGACCTGCTGTGTCAATTGCGTCCCTTCTCTCATTTATGACTTATCTCTTGTTGCATCATGCACTGTAAAAAAAAAAAGCTAGGGTGCTGGAAAAAAAAAACGTAATATAACAGAAATTACAGAAACTTACCATAAAATAACAGACTTTAAATTACAGAAATTTCCTTAAATTTAAATTTCCCGTAAATGTCTGTAATTTACCGTCTGTTATTTTACGGTAAATGTCTGTAATTTACAGGCCGTTGTGTTACTTTTTTTCCAGCACCCTAGCTGCTGGAAAAAAAAATGTAAATAATGGATTTTTTTTTACAGTGTGGGATAGCGTTGCACCCATCAGAATCTCGCCGTAGTAGGTCATCTGGGTACTTCAAGTTCTCGCATACAGTTTTCGAATACTGTGGATTCAGACATACTACTCGGCTTACATACTGTTTTTAACAAACTATATAGTATGAAAGTATGCTAATTCAGATGCAGCGATAGATGAATGGTTGTATGATTCTCCCAGCATGCGCCATGGCAAGAAGTTTGTAATCAAACTGTTTGTGGCTCACTGAATCATTTACACAAGTGGTTATTTGTCTACATAATCCTGACTTATAAAAAGACAGTACCACTATCTGTGTTGCTCAGATACTGAGATGAATTAAATCATTTTCATTTGATGTGTAATAAAAGACAGAAGAACTGGTAATTGTAAAATGCAAATTACTAAAACCTGTTGTAAAAAATAAGGCTCATACAATGTGCTGTCATACTCAAGCTTGTTGGCATGACTTTGCAGGGTGAGGCAATGTTTTGAAAAGCACTAGTGGATGTGCAATAATGTGCATGGTTTAAGACAGCCACAGTTAATATTTGTGAGCACACATCCAACAGAGATTTCAGGACCAACACAGAGATTTCAGAAAACTTCTTATTTCTCTTAGAAAAAAATGTGAAGTTTGCACCTTTTGTTCAACTTCTGCTTTATTGTGTTATGTATTTATAGGTTTTTGACAGGGGTGTGTTTATTTGATAAATTGTTTTCAGTATTTTCAAGTTAATCTTTCTAAATATTGCTCTTAGATGAGTTTACAGCATGAAAAGAGACAAAATAAGTTATACTCTCTTTCTAAATACCCGAATTGGATTTTAATGAATGTGTTAAATGCATTTTATATAATGTGGTTTGGCCTCTGTTCAGAAAGGGAATGACAATATTAAATAAAGTTCATGTTAATGTTTCATTTCAGAGTATTAAAAATTGTCAGTTTCTTTCTTTAAATTAGTTCCATAATGTATTTGCAGTAGTCAACATTTTAAGCTGATCAAAAAAGTCCATCAGACCATTTTAGAGGGCTTATTAAGTATTCGTTAATAAACAGAAAAAACACAGAAGTCTATTGCATCCTGTACTATATACAGACCTCACAAAATGTTTTTACTGCAGAGTTTTGGAGAAATTAAACATTATTCTTCATTATTCAGTGGATTAAAAAAATTTTTTTTAATAAATAGAAAAAAATAGAAAAGCCATTTCTTATTGACCTTATTATGCAATGCGCAAGTAAGCTCTTTTTACAATTGTTTTAGGATGTTTAATTCATTTGCCTTTGGGAAAATGACTAGGAATAACAAACGACAGTAAATGGTTGATATATATACAGTATATAGCAGACTTCAGACAGACTTCTGTGATAACATAAAAATTGAATCGTGTACAACAACAAAAAAGAAAGTGATAAATAAGACAGTCACACTTTATTTTAAGGCGTCATTGTTACAGTGTAACTCATTTAACCACTATCATTCATTAATTACATGCACTTACTTTAGAATGTGGGTTAGGTTTATGTTTAGTTGCATGTGATTATGATTATTTAATTTAGTAGAACATAAAGACACCCTAAAAGACATATTGCTGCAATTTTAGTTTCCCTCAACAGGATAATAAAATTGAGTGAGTCTGAGCCTGAATCAGACGTATACCATAAGAGAAACTGAAGATGAGTATCTAAAAGCATGTGAAGGGCTGTAAATGTAGAAATTAAGAAAAGTATTGGGGTGCAAGATTATGAAGTACAGAGTAAGTACCCAGCAAGCAATTTTTTTTAAAGATGTCTAATAGACGTCTAAACAAAGGCGTCTTGGCAAAAACAAGGCTAAACATGGGCTGTAAGTGAAAATCTAATAGACGTCTAAGAATAGGCCAAAACTAGACTAGTCGTCAAATAGACAGAAATGAATGACTACACATATAAAGTTTTTCTAATCTGTCTATTTGACGACTAGTTTAGTTTTGGCCTATTCTTAAATGTCTATTAAATTTTCACTGACAGCCCAAGTTTAGCCTTGTTTTAGCCACGCTGTCTAGGTTTAGATGTCTTTTAGACGTCTATTAAACACAAAATTGCTTGCTAAGGTAAGTAACGAGATCTTAAATTCAACTCAGTACTACAGTAGAAGCCAGTGCAATTTCTGAAAAAAAAATGGAGAACAGTGCTTAGTAAAAGATGCCCTAAAGAACACGAGAAGCAAAATTCTGAACCAACAGGAATTTATAGCAGTTTAGAGGGTAGTTAAATTCTTAATTCTGTACAAACTAAACACCATATGTGGGATGGTACTCCCACAGGAGAACAGAAATGACAATCCCACATGTGGGACCGCACTTCTCAAAGGATAAATATCCTTTTATTAATAGACTGTCACTTAAGAGATCATTTTTGAGATCATTAATCCACAAAGTACTGTATAGGCTACAAAGCTTTTAAGTGAAGTTTATTTATAAACTAATTTTGAGAGGATCACGTGCTTATGATTGACCACAGCTGGTCCCACATTAACCAATTCATGAACAACCAGAGGATTTCTAATTCGCCATAAATAACCGAAGTAGTCATCTTTGTTTTGAAGAATCCCCCTTCCACTCCTACTCCTCATCCATTCCTAGATTGGGCAGCACATCAACCGAGTTGTTAGCACTGTTGCCTCACAGCAAGAACATCACTGGATCTAGTTTTTACCAGGCCAGCCAACGTTTCTCTGTGAAGTTTACATGTTCTCCCCTCATCTGCTAAGTGTGAACTCTTGAAATATCTTAAAAGCTTCACTGGTGTATGGAGAGTGATTGAGGACAGGCAGATATTAACATATGTCAAATGGTAGGTTTTTATTAGACTATATGGGTCTAGACTCAGCTGTTTTCTTTAAATACCATTGCTTTTTTTTTCGTATGATGTGAGATATCAATGATCTTAAACATGTTGGCAACTTATGATGCACTTCTACCTATATGGTGCCAAATGTGTACAGTGTGAAATGATGTGGTTTTAGAAACTAACAGCCAATGATGAGTCTCATATCCGCATGCTTTGTAGTGTCACTGCATGTATGTTTAGGTGTTTGAGGGGAAGGTAGAGACGAAACAGTTCACCCTGGGTCATTCTTAATCCCTAGTAAATGGAAAATTGGGTTTTCTTCTTTTATGCTTCAAACTGCTCATAATTTGTTAAGAATGAAAATATAAATAGATACCTGACACTCTGCATTCTTAAACCCTGGTTTTGACCTTTAGGATTGCACACTCTCACACACTCATATTAATACTGTGCTTTTCTGAATAGTCTCTAATTCACTTCAGTGTGTGTTTATTATTCAACATTAGTCAACGTTCTTTCCATTCAAAGGCTAAAACGACTGTTTTTATATAATGTGCAATGTTTTTGTGACTATGCAAATCATGGGAATAGTAGGCATGTGACTGGCTGTCAGTTGCTAAATGTTGAGTTGTAGCTAACTTTTTGACATTAGTGTTATTTCTAGTGTTTGTTTTTTTTTACTTCAGTACAATTAAATGTGGATAGCATATGATTTACAATCTGAAGATATGTCAATTCAAATATGATTTATTTAGAAAGGGCATTTAGTATGCCTCAGGAAAAAAAATTAAACCCATTTTAGTCAAACTTCATCAAGGTCAATCATTAAAATCTATCAGTTTTTCAACATAATATTTGTGTATTAACTCAATTATACCTGTATACAACTGTAGGTTTAATGCAACATGAAGATATAGTGAGTTTTCAGTTTGTTGCATTGTTTTGATACCTGATGCACAATTTGACACCTGATAAATTCTTATCTGAAAATCTAATCTTGATCTGAGAGCAGAAGGTTGCTCAATGTTAGATAAAGAACAAAGTACTGTTTCTTTCTCATTTTTTTTAGCTCCTCTGGGTCGAAGTGGGTTTTGTTCTTTCGAAAGTTTGTAAATCTTTTGTTTCCACAATGGAACGCACGCAGAGTAAACACTAAACCTGTCTGTCTTGTCTAGCACTTTGTCTTACAACAACTACAGAAACGCAAAACTTTGTGAGTCTCTTGAACAATGTTCCATGGCAGCGTTTCAATGAATTTACGTCAGTAAATATTTCAAGCTTTTGTGTGATCCTGAACCTGTTGTACACAGGTGTTAAAAACCAGGACACAAGTCAAACTAAAAACCCTAAATAATCTCTTTTTGGTCTGGTTTCACTAGAAATTAAAACTGGAAGAAGCTTTGGTCATTGCCTAACAATTTTTTATTACAAACAAATTTAAAGTGGTCTCCTTTCAAATTCAGCATAAACTTTACCCTGTCGAACATTTTCTTTCCACGTTTAAACAGGACATGGATCAAATTGTTCATTTTCTTTGTCACAGCCAGAAAATTTGCTGCATATTTTTTTAATTGTCAGCTCTCAAAGAAACTATGGCATGATATCTCCAAATTTATAATACATCTCAAATTATTACTAATTTTCTGTTTAGAGTACCAACATTATTTAACCAACGTTATTTTTAGATTTCTGAACTGTACCAAAAACACTGAGAAGTTAATAAAAATAAGAAGTTAAAAAAACAAAACAAAAAAACAAGTCAAATTAAAACATACCAGACAATAAAATCAGACATAAATAAATTCTAAAAAAATAAACCAAAGTAACATAATTAGTTTTAATGAGTTCTTTTATTAGTAAGTCGACTAATGACCACACTTAAACCATTTTCACAACTCAAAAAAATCAATCAATCAAACTTTATTTATATAGCACCTTAGGAGGCCAGGAACCAGGAGGCTGCCCTCCTGAAAAAAGAAAACATCCTACAGAAATGTACATTTAAAATAATTTTTACAACAAGATAAACTTTTCACACACGTATTTTGCCAAATATGTGTTTGTAACTTGAGCACATTCTGAGAAGATGCTTCAGCAGAAGGAGGAAGGAATGTAAAATGTGTTAAGAAGGAAATCATGTGAAACATTAAGGAAGAAATCTGATCGTATTTTGCCAGTTTGTTCCAGGATGTGACGGTCAGATCGGTCCATCTATAAGTCCCTCTGCTTCCATCTAGAGGAGAAACTTAAACTGTATCTACTGAGAGCACGATGGGCACACAACGCAATAGAGTAAATTATTGATCTCAACAGGAATTAGGTTATACAGTGGCAGACTGTATTGTCTATTCTCAGAACAGAGGATTTATTTCTCACACCAAAGTTGTGTGTGTGTGTGTGTGTGCGTGTGCGTGTGCGTGTGCGTGTGCGTGTGTGTGTGTGTGTGTGTGTGTGTTTCTAAACATAATAGTTTTAATAACTCATCTCTAATAACTGATTTATTTTTTTATTTTATCTTGAGTGCAGTGATGGGTCCCAGTGATGTAGTGAACAGCTTTTCAGCTGCACATGGGCCGACCCAGGTGGGCCCCAGATGGGCCATCCCAGCTGGGTCCCACGTGGGCCATCCCAGGCGGGTCCCAGATGGACCATGCCATGTTGGTCCTAGATGGGCCATCCCATGTGGGTCCCACGTTTGCCATCCCAGGTGGGCCCCACGTGGGACATCCCAGATGGGTGCCAGGTGGGCTATCGCAGGTGGGCCCCGGATGGGCCATCCAAGGTGGGCCCCAGATAGGATATCCCAGGTGGGCCATCCCAGGTGGGCCACTGATGGGCCATCCCAGGTGGGTCCCAAGTGGGTCTTCCCAGGTAGGGTTCTACGTGGGCCATCTCAGGTTGGCCCCATGTGGGCCATCCCAGGTGGGTCCCACATGTTCCATCCCAGGTGGGTCCCACTTGGGCCTACCCATGTGGGCCATCCCTGGCGGTCCCCAGAAGGACCATCCCATGTTGGTTCCAGATGGGCCATCCCAGGTGGGTCCGACATGGGCAATCCCAGGTAGGTCCCACATGGGCAATCGCAGCCCAGCCAACATTGAAATGTGGGCCCCATATGGGTTATAACTGATGAGCATATAAAATATGCTATATTTTATATTATATAAATTTATATAATATTATTATTATTTATTTATATCTATAAAGTGAGCAATTTATGTTGGTAGTAACTCAATGACAGAGTTACAGAGTTGCATGTTTTGAATGTCTCCTTTCTCTGTCACACTCATTACAGGTCGTTCAGTCTCAAAGAGCCTCACTGTAAAACATAGACTTAACCGTGGCTGCACTTCCAACTGCTGCACATTAACTAGGACTATATGCTCAGCTGTACAAAGCCAACCGTCAAGCAAATGTAAAGGTAACTATGATTAGAGTTATAAGCAGTTTGTGCGTACCTCACGTCTGTGACTCGTATCAGAGTCGCACATCTACATTGATTCACAAACTATGCATGCTCTCTTTGTGTGAACTCTTCTAAATATCAGCATATTTGTCCAACTTAGTGTTTTATAACAGACACGCGCCCATACAGGAGGATCTAGTGAAACTCAGTGCTGTATTGGTAAAAAGCTGTTCAGCTCCACATGGGCCATACCAGATGGGGCCCACATGGGCCATCCCCGGTGGGCCCCAGATGGGCCATCCCAGGTGGTCCCACATGGGCAATCCGTAAAATACTTACGTTTCCTCGTGAGATCAGACTGGTTATCAGGCTGGTTATTTAGAAAAAAACCTTCAGAAATAGCAAAGTTTAAGTTGTTATTATTCACATCAATTGATTAAAAACATGAAGTTATAAATAAATTCTACAAATAAATTCTGCAAATATATAATACAAATAAATTTACAATTGTCCCCATGTTTTGGTCAGTTTTGTCACATTTGCATTTATTTTAACATAAAATGTGTGCAGTACACCTTTAAGGCTGTGACACAAAGGAAGTGACATCATTTGTTGGAGAAGCTGACAGTGATCAAGGATGCGTTCTATCATTGAATTGTATGATTTTATGCTTGTTTTTGTATGATTTTTTGAAGAAGACAAGCTTAAAGGTCAGGCCATGTCACATTTTTTATAAGTAAAAATGTAAGTTTTTGGTAGAATGTCCCATATTTATACTGCATTTAAATCTTGTTTGTTATTTTTTTTATTCATATATGTAAAAGTGGCCTGCAGCACAGTGGCGCAATGGGTAGAACAATCGCCTCACAGCAAGAAGGTTGCTGGTTCGAGCCCCGGCTGGGTCAGTTGGCATTTCTGTGTGGAGTTTGCATGTTCTCCTCATGTTCGCGTGGGTTTCCTCCGGGTGCTCCGGTTTCCCCCACAAGTCCAAAGACATGTAGTACAGGTGAATTGGGTATGTAAATTGGCCGTAGTGTATGTGTGTGCAAGAGTGTATGGGTGTTTCCCAGTGTTGGGTTGCAGCTGGAAGGGCATCCGCTGCATAAAACATGTGCCGGATAAGTTGGTCGTTCATTCCGCTGTGGCGACCCCAGATTAATAAAGGGACTTAAGCCGAAAAGAAAATGAATGATTGAATGAATGAATGTAAAAGTGGTTCCCATGTGATGCATCCAAGAAAAATCAGGTGGTGACAGAAGAGTGAATTAGTTAAATACACACACACACACACACACAAGCATGAAGTAGGAAGGAGTGTGAACAGATGAGTAAGGCAGAGGGGAAGTATGACAGATACACTGTAAAAAATTCCCTGTAAATTTTACAGTAAACAGCTGGCAGCAGGGTTGCCAGCCAGTTACTGTATTTTCTACAGTAGCAGTGCTGTAATTTAATTTACAGCATTTTGCTGTAAATTAAATTACAGCACTTTGCTGTAAATTAAATTACAGTATTTTGCTGTAAATTAAATTACAGCATTTTTCTGTAAATTAAATTACAGCATTTTTCTGTAAATTAAATTACAGCATTTTTCTGTAAATTAAATTACAGCATTTTTCTGTAAATTAAATTACAGCACTGCTACTGTAAAAAATACAGTAACTGGCTGGCAACCCTGCTGCCAGCTGTTTACTGTAAAATTTACAGGGAATTTTTTACAGTGTATGCTTTTTTTGTAAAATGTTAAATTTAAAGCGTTGTATTGTAAACTATTAACTACTTCAGCTCTTAACAATTTAACTGTACTAAGTGTTGCTTAAAACAATTCAATCATCTATTACTTATAAAAAAAGAAAAAAAACTCACGTTAGCTTGAAGGTCAACGTTTATTTAAAACATACATTTAACATTTTTGGTCCCAAGTGAGTCCATAGAGGTGTACAACAAATCCGCTCCAGGTACTGCTCGATCACTGGATGCTCCATAAGAGTTCCTAGAATCAAAGAGAAAAACATATTAGATAAAGTACAACACGATAAACAGACTGAGAGATGACAAATACAGACACAGACAGATAGAGAGATGACAGACACAGACAGTTGGAGAGATGACAGACACAGACAGATGGAGAGATGACAGATACAGACACAGACAGATGGAGAGATGACATACAGACACAGACAGATGGAGAGATGACAGACACAGACAGTTGGAGAGATGACAGACACAGACAGATGGAGAGATGACAGATACAGACACAGACAGATGGAGAGATGACATACAGACACAGACAGATGGAGAGATGACAGACACAGACAGTTGGAGAGATGACAGACACAGACAGATGGAGAGATGACAGATACAGACACAGACAGATGGAGAGATGACATACAGACACAGACAGATGGAGAGATGACAGATACAGACGGACAGATGACAGACGCAGACAGATACAGACGGACAAATGACAGACACGGACAGATGGAGAGATGACAGATACAGACGGACAGACAGATGGAGAGATGACAGATACAGATGGAGAGACAGAATGAGTACAATTAAGTTATAAAAGAAAAGGAAAAAACAATCTTGGTTGGTGTGTGTTGTGATTCTTACATTTCACAAATTCCACTGAAAGTCCATCAATTTAGAGAGAAGAGTAGCGCCATGAGGTTCACATCAGCCTGTTTCTTCTGAGCTGTCCTGTTTTTTTGGATGGCACCTTTCCCCAAAAAGGCTTTGTTTCTTTTGGATTGGTACCTATGAAGTGCCTGAAGGATTATAAAACAGAAAATGTGTAGTTCAGATTTTAAAACTTCACTTTTTGCTTTTGATGAAGGCAGTCATATTTTTGTAATTGTATTTCACAAGGATTTCTCAACCCCAGTCCTCAGATATTTACTTGTTAAAAGTTGTAGATATTATTATCTAAAATACCCACTTTAAGGGATAGTTCACCCAAAAATGAAAATTCTGCAATCATTAACTTACTTTTTACTTATTTCAAACCTTTTTAGAGTTTGTTGGAATGTTGGAAGCCTGTAACCATTGACATCCAAAGTATTGTTGTTTTTTCTCACAGTGCAAGTCAATAGTTACTGGCTTTCAGCTTTCTTCAAAATATCTTCTTTTACATTTAACAGAAGAAAGAAACTCAAAGATTTGGAAACACTTAAGGGAGATGGGAGAGGGTGAATGAATTAACTACCCCTTTAACCTATTATCTAGCCAGTGTTAAATAGGGTAACATTTAAATCATTTGCTCTTAAAAGAAAAAAGCTCAATTTCATATCTTGAGTTGACAAACACTGTGTGTACTTAAAAGATGATAAACAAATTATAGAGATATTAAGAAACACATGTACATAATGTAAAATGCAGATACAGAATTCAACTATTACCTCTGAATGAACTCAAGTGTACATGCATCCTTCTGGTATAATAAGATGCAAACAGAACTGCCAGGCCTGAAGCTGCGCTGAATGCCCTCACACAAAACATCCCCTTCAACTGTAAGCATCCACTGCCCATTCGACAAAGAGTCTCCTAAAACAATCAATTGCAGATGTGACAATAGTAATTTTTTTTAACAGAACAATTCAACAGAACTTTCCCAGAGATGGGTTGCAGCTGGAAGGGCATCCGCTGCGTAAAACAAATGCTGGATAAGTTGGCGGTTCATTCCGCTGTGGTGACCCCAGATTATTAAAGTGACTAAGCCGAAAAGAAAATGAATGAATGAATTCAACAGAACATTTAATGTCCAGTTTACTAAGTCAATGAAATAATATTAAATCAAAGTTAATGACATATTAAAAACAATAAGGAATTAAACATTTATTCATTTTCTTTTCAGCTTAGTTCTTTTATTAATCAGGGGTCGCCACAGCGAAATGAACCCCAACTTATCCAGCATATATTTTACACAGCAGATGCCCTTCCAGCTGCAACACATCACTGGGAAACACTTATACAAAGTAATTCACACACATACACTACGGACAATTTAGCTTACCCAATTCCTCTATAGCGCATGTATTTGGACTGTGGGGGAAACCTGAGCACCCGGAGAAAACCAACACCAACACAGGGAGAACATGCAAACTCCACACAAAAATGGCAACTGACACAGCCGAGGCTCAAACCAGCAAACTTCTTGGTGTGAGGTGACATCGCTACCCATTGCGCCACCGCGCTGCCCTAAGAAATTAAACAGTATAACAAAGTTATATAAAATAATTAATTACATAATTAAACAGAGTATAACTAAACACATACTCACACTGAAATGTAAATCCTGTTAGCCAACAAAACGCTACAAAATACGTACTTCAAAATAGAACACAAAATAAACATCCCTAGAGACAGAAACCAACAGGAACATATTAACACAGCTTAACCATCTTACAAAAATAACTGTTAAAGTTTTGTTACATTAGAAAATTAATGTACACATACCAAGAAAAATGTGTCGTGGGCTCCAGGGTACAGTGTTTGTCAGCTGCGTGGCACAACTATATCAAAGATAAAAAGATTAAAATATTTAGTGTGATACTGTAGCTTTAACAAAGAATACAGAAGGCCAACCCTTAAAAACTCTGCCCTCTTTCAAATGTGTCTTTAGATGAGAAAGGAATGTAGTCAGATCCTCACAACGCAGTGAACGCACAGTGCAACGTTCAATGTGACAGTTCAAATCAGTACTGCAGAATTGTACAACGATTGTTTATTGAGTAATCAGTTCTGGTAACGCGTGCGAGCGCTCTTGGCAACAGAGATATACACTCGCTCCTTCCAAAACCCAACTCTCGCTGTGCTATTTATGATAATCCTAAACGATTATAGTTTGTCCACACGAACATGATTTCCATGTCACACTGTAATCTCAGTCATCATAACTTCGGAGTGAACGGCGCTCAAGACGCGCCAAATATGAACAAGCATGAAAACTCACCAAGAGTTCGACATCCATTTGTGGCACATTCAGGAATCCACATTCTGAAATGATACCTCACAGCAAACAGCTACGTTCTTTAGCGATACAATTGCTCACCGTGAGCCTCGGTAATAAAACCGGAAAGAAACACCAGATCGGACCACTAGATCCAGGCCGTCGCGAACCATATATGGGTAATGTCAAGTCCGTCGATACAAAACCGAATGCTGCTCTCCGGCGGTTCTGTGAATGCACGGCGTGGTTCGGTAGGGCGGCGCGAGTGAATTTCGACGCACGGTTATAGGCTTCCCGCCGGCAGAAATGCATGTCAAATAATTTAGCTGTACTAAGCACTAACGTTGTTCAGAATCAATTTGATTGACATCCTCCGTTTAACTAAGGTTGATTGCAATTTAGCAAAGACGTTTACGTTGAAAGGGTTTACATTTAGACATGTGTAAAGATGATGCTTGTCAATTTACACCATAATAAATCATGACAAGTGTGCTAATCAGCACAAAGTTTATGAAATGTTTTAACTAAAACATACTTAATGTAGAGACGCAAGTCGGGGGTTCACCTTACATAACACACACACACACATCTATCTATTAATATATATATATATATATATATATATATATATATATATATATATATATATATATATATATATATATATATATATATATATATATATGATAGATAAGATGGAAACAAAATCAATGAAAAAGAAAGAATACACTTACCACAGACGTGAATCACTCTTCCTCTTGTCTTGACCGTTGAATATCCCATAATGCCTTGCAAGATTTGAAATTTACAGCAGTATTCTGTATTCTTCGGTTAAACTGTCACGTGACCGCAGAATTTACAAATTTTACAGCCAAATGCTGTATTGTTAGAAAAACAGTCAGCTGCTGTAAAAAAATGCTGTAATTTTTACAGCCATTTGTTACAGTGTAATTTATCCCAGACTTGGCTCAGTTCCTGTTGTGTTGTGGTGAATCATGCAGTTTCTCCATGTAGGACGAGGGAAATGACCAAGGATGTCTTTTTCCTGATTAACCAAGCATGCCTGTGCCTTCCAAGCCTTTCCTGTCTGTACTAATGACTATATGTGTCTGTGGGTGTACCTTGTATTTCTTACGTTACGATATTTGACCTTGTGGAGACATTTTTTTTGTCTCCGTGTGGAAATCGGCTCATAAATCAGACAGAATGAGCTATTTTGAAAAGTAAAAATGCAGATTGTTTCCTGTTAGGGTTGGGTTTAAAATCATCTTTGGAAAGTCCCTAAAAACAAAGTTGTACAAGTGTTTGTGTATGTGTGAGTTAAAAAAAACTACACTACGACATTTGATAGAAATCCAGTATAATTGGTAGATGTTGCTACATTTTAAAATAAAGTGTGTGTGGCATTGATCAATCTGTTGTGGGATTGTTTAAGAAAAAAAACAGTCCAGAATTCAAACCTATGAAGCTGTCTATTATTTATATTTTCCACATTAATGGTTAAAAATAATCTGTTTTTGTTACAGCTAACCCTGTGGAAGTCCTGACTGGAGTACCCACAAGCTCCACAAGAGGGCACGCCATCATATTTCTATGCCATTCACTATGGACTCCATTTCCCATAAGCCATTGCCTGAACTCATCATTACTCATTTGAGTCTCATTAACCTTGATTGAACTGTGTATAAAAAAGTGTGCGTTTCATTGTTTTTTCCCCGACTGCTTTCTGTCTTGTTGTTTTGCTGGATTATAGTTTAAACCCTATATTTGAACATGGATCTGCTTCTTGACGTTCATGACAACATCACTATCCCAGGTAGTTGGAACCATAGGTTGGAACACTGATTTTTAGTAGGCTAAAACAGATAAAGTCAGAATTACTGACTCACCTGAATTATGAGCCCCCTGTATATTTTTCCCCAATTTCTGTTTAATGGAAAGAAGATTTTTTTTCCATTTCTAAACATAATACTTTTTTTAAAAATAAATATGTTTATTGGAAAAATACCGGCATTATGTAGAATGTAAGAACACAAAGAGGATCA
Organism: Danio kyathit; assembly: GCA_903798195.1. NCBI lineage: Eukaryota > Metazoa > Chordata > Actinopteri > Cypriniformes > Danionidae > Danio > Danio kyathit. The sequence continues at coordinate 50,518,262 of LR812521.1, read as the reverse complement.
GGAATTTTTAAAAAACAATTAGCAAAAGAAAATATTAACAATAATAATTAAAGAAAAATAAATCCAATTTTGTCAAAATATTTCTCATTTTGATGCTACATAAACATAGTTGCAAAGGTTGATGGTGGTAATAAATAAAAACAATAATGTCCAAAAATGTTGCACAAATAAACATTTAAAAATGTGAACATTGAATAAAAGCAGCAATAATATAACATAGGAGAACGTAACAACTGCTACAGCAACTAAAAAAGACTAGCAAACCTAACGATTATTATACGAAATAATAAATTATTCTAGTCTAACAGAGGTAATGTGTCAAGAAAAGGGCCCCAAATATAATCAACGCCTGTGGGCTTTTGTCTGACAGAATACAATATTTTCTCAAGGGTACTATAAGATACAATCTCATTGATCCAGTGTTGAACATAATAGTTTTAATAACTCATCTCTAATAACTGATTTATTTTATCTTTGTCATGATGACAATAAATAACATTTTACTAGAGATTTCTCAAGAGACTAATATTCAGCTTGAAGTGACATATAAAGGATTAACTCGATTAGGCAAGTTAGGGTACACTGAAAAAAAAATATTCATTGGATTTTTTTAAGGTAAGTGGTTGCAAACGATGAAACCTGTGATTGGTTTTTACTAATCTAAAGAAGGTTTTTTACTCCTTCTGTAAAGAATGTTTTGTTCAGTGACAATTATCTATGATTGATTAAGTTTTTTATAGCAATAAGACCCATAGAGTATATGATCCCATTCATGCCCACATTTGTACCCATTTCCCCCCTGAGATTCTATCATCAATAATTTCTGACGTTACGCTTTTAATAAAAACAAATCAGTGCAGTAAACATGGGGCCATGTATTATATAACAGTACTACAGCTCAACAATTGCATTAACAATGCAAACTTCAGTCACAGTATGAAAAAAAAAATTGGTTTTGTTCATAAATTATTTTTTTTTTATAATAATTTGATAAATGATGCAGTATCCCACACAGGTTTTACATTTATTTTGTACTTTTAGTGGGGTATGTTTGTTATTTAGCAATACCTATTTATGGATCTATTGCAAAAAAGTTTATCAATCCCAATCTTACCACTGTTCACAATGTCTGAATGTGGATTGATCAGAGCATTAGGATATCCAAAACAGCACTATTGCTTGTGCAATTTTTTTTTATTATTATTTAGCTATACACTAGCAGTCACAAACAATCATTTCTTATTGAACACTGGGTGTGAGAGTATTAGAAAAATTGGAAAGTCAACGCTGTGTTAAAGGGATAGTTCTTCTAAAAATTTAAATTTTGTCATCTCTATGCTACTAGTGGCATCTACTTCCTACTACTAGCCATTGACTTCCATACTTTGATTATGTCCATAATTCTTCAAAATATCGTCTTTTTTTGTTCAACAGAAAAAAAACATGAATGTTTGGATCCACTTAAAGATGAGTTTATGATACGCATATTCACCCTGACCTGATGTGGAAGACATTGATGCGTATTTGCTATGGTTTATATACAGTGCTCAGCATGTATAAGTACACCCCTCACAAATCTCTCTTTTAAATTCATATTTTTAATAGGAAGCTATACAATATTATATTTGTGCATATACATTAGCTTAGTCAGCACTGAAGCCAAACCTGGAGCTTATCTAACTAAATAACTTAAGATAACAGTCCAAAAACTAGTACAGCCAAATTTATGTTATAGAAAAATATTAAATACAAAAATTGACAAATTAAGTTGAAACTTTTTCAGGTTGTATTTTTTTATATTTTTTTTTTTTTGCAATATTTTGCTTAAATTTAATTGTATTATGTTTTAATTTCTGAATATGTTTGGTGACTAAAATATTATTGTCATAAACATATCTGTTTAATCTATTTTGTTTAAATGCACCAAAATACTTTGCCTATATTCACTGACAAATGGATAAAAATATTCATTTTCAAAATGGGCTGTACTCAATTATGCTGAGCACTGTATGTTGTTTGCCTGCTGCTGCTCACTCTTATATCAATATGTATTATTGCCCTTGATAAAGAGATGGAAGAGAAGAGATCAAAGTATAGCTTTTTTTTAGTGAAAAGTGTTCTTTGTCTGTTTGACAATGGTTTTTGATTTCTTTTCTGAACATTTTGTGACCATATGGAAGATGCGAGAGAGCTCTTGGTTCTTCTAACACAGGGGTGCCCAAACTTTTTCGTATGAAGGGCCAAAAACCAAATATCATTGAGAGCCATAGGCCGAAGTTAAATATATCAAACTATATTTCAATATAAATAGAAAACATCACTTTAAATGCTAACTTATTGCAGTAAAAAACATAATCACATTTGTAACACAGTGGAGTTCAATGAATCTGCCTTTGACTTGATTTACTCACCAAAGTCTGTGCATTGTCAGGTGACAGTATGTACATTTAAACAAAATCTGATTAAAATCTGACCACTTTGTTAAAACATTTAATTTCAGTTAGCTTTTAGCAATAAAACTAACAAACAAACAAAGGGTTGCATTAAATTTGAATGGACAATATCAAAACCATCATCCCCATCATTCTCATTCCACATCATTGTCCTCACTAGATGGGATGATGGGCCAAATTAAAGGTTACAATGTGCCAACTTTGGCCCGCGGGCCCTAGTTTGAGCATCTCAGTTCTAAAATATCTTAATTTGTGTTCCAAAGTTGAATGAAGGTCTCTGGTGATTAAAATAGCAGAATTTCCATTTTTGGATGCAGTAATTTTTTAATAATTACAGGTTTTCAAGCACTGCAAAGACCCAGATGTCTACATTTCTTCTCTTTAAGCCTGTAAAAAAAACATTCAAGCCCTGCGGAGATCATTTCCCTCACACACAACCAAAGCGGCCCTATTTCATTCGATAAGCTTTCCGCATGTAGCTGCATGTTCTAGCGCATGAAGAATCTGACGTTTCTCCTTCTTTGGTTGTCAATGGAGACCCAAGCTTCCTCTCAGGCATGAGGCGTCAGGGGGTCCCACCATAGAAACAGAATAAGCTTCAGTTCATTGGGTCGCATGGACCAGCGCTGAGAGTCACATGGCAGCACTATGACCAACCCCCCTTCCTTTCCCTCACAATCCACACGGATGGGGGAAGGGAAGGAGAGGAGGAGGGAAGTGGGAGAGAAAGAGGGAGGGTTGAGTTGGAAACATGAAGGCAAGGTGAAGAGCGAGAGGCGTACGAAGAGCCGAGAGGGAGTCCCGTATCCTCCGAATCACACCCACAGCACTGACCCTTAAGCAACTGGAGCAAATGATCACAGTAAACCGGACAGACAGAGAGGAAAAGCGACCCAGATAACAAGCTCACTCCACAGCGTTTGACTGGATAACAGGCTGTCGTAGAGGGAATGAATCTCAGAGCCTCATCCACAGGGAGCCTCCCGGCAATCTGAGGATTTTTTTGTGAGGATTCCTTGATTGAGGAGAGGATTCTGTGGGAATATTGCTGTCAGAAGCTGGAATACTGTGCCATGAGTGGGAATAGGAGGCGGAAGAGGGATTGCTGAAGCATGGAGCAGGTGAGAGATATAGCATGAGTGCAGTTTATACAGAACAAACACATTCCCCGTTTCAGGACTGAGATGCTTCAGGCAAAAGCAAACAGCACAGCGGGATGCTAGCATCAATCTTTTAGCTGCAAAACAATCGTTTATAGTGGCATGTGACTTGTGTTTTTTTTTTATCAGCTTGGCTTTATTATTGACTTATTTTTGTTCCTGTTGTTTATCAATTTATATTTGTGACGATGCTGTCATGCTGAGGAAATGTCACATATAAAGGGGGGTGGGTCAGAATCAGGGTTTGATTGGAATATAGTCTGTTTTAAAGACACATCAGCGGTTAAAATCTAATATGAGCTACCTTATATTCTGCTGTGCTTGACAGCAATGCAACTAAACCGCAAGCAGAACGATACTAGTCCAGACAAGTACATCATACTTGATAACTTCAGATTTAGGTAAGCAACCATTACCATTGAACTGTAATTTATGAGGCTTTAATGAGAACTTGATTAATCACCACCAGGAATTATTATTGTTATTATTAAACTAAATATTAATAATATTATTATATGCATCTATTAATAAAATCATGTTTATATATTTAAATCTTAGTTTTTTTAAATAAAATATGTAAATATTTGAATTGTAATACTTGAATTGTAATACATTATTATTATTTATTATTATATGAAAATGTTATAATATAATGTACATCATTCATTAAGTGTTTGTATCTTATTATTCATTATTAATATGTTAGTATTTACATTGGTAGATTGTATTTTATACTAATATTGTTTTATTAATAATAATATTTATCATTTTGTCTGTATATTTACATATTTATTAATAATAAATATTACAACTATTATTAGTATGATCACTTTTATTATAACTATTATTATTACTGCTATTAATAATTATATATATATATATATATATATATATATATATATATATATATATATATATATATATATATATATTGTACTCGTATAAATAAATATTACAAAATTCTATTTATCATTACTATTATGATAATTTAATGATATTATTTCTTATTATTTCATCATTTAATGATATTATTTCTCTTTAATGATATTATTTTTTATATACATTTAATATTTTATTGTTATTATTACTACTAGTAATAGTAGTAGTAGCAGCACTGGTAAAAAAAATGATTTTCATATACATAAAAAAATTGGTTTTATTTATATATATATATATATATATATATATATATATATATATAGATATATATATATATATATTTTTTTTTTTTTTTTTTTTTTTTTTTTTTTTTTTTTATAATTTTTTTCATAGGCAGATAGCTCTTTGTCACAAAAGTCAGACAGGTGGTTGTATTTTTTCCAGCTGTTGCTAGCCATATTTGTTTAAAGAGATTCAAGGATGTTGATTCCCTGAGCTGAATTTGCTTCCTGAGCTTTATGTCATGCTCTCAACAGTCTCGCTCCTTTGAGACAGCAGTGTGTGTGAGAGGGACACAACGTGACATTGCATTCTGCATTTCTACTTGACAATTGATGTACTCCTTGATGTAGAATTAACAAAATATTAATTTCCAAACCGATCTTTCACTTTATTTAAGCATGGTCGCATGCTGTTTTTTCCCGCCCTCCAGTAATGAATTATTAATGTACTCATTCAGAGAGGACCCTGCACGTCCTCAACCATGATGATGTCATCCTCGTGCAATAGTAAAGACGTCACTGCATAACCAACACATGTGAAATGCAGCAGCACCTCTGAAATAAGATTTTATTCAAATTTATTTTTAAGGCAAGACTTTGCAGTTAAATAGTGTAAATAAATAAATAAATAACCTTATATCAACCATTTTTTTGCTGATGGTTTCTAAAATATGCTCATATATGCAATATTATTATTATTTATGGAAAAAGTATAATTTTCCTTGAATCTACACTGATTTGCATATATTTATATCACAAAAATTGGAAATTTGTATGAAGTCAGGTTTAAATTCTTGTTTCACTTTTCAACGTATCCGAGTTAGTATTTTTAGCTGGAAATTTTGGGAATCTCTTTTTAATCACTCCATTATTCAGAAAATACTGCAAACACCCAGAAAAGAATTCAATTCTCACAACTATCTGTAGAATAACATTTAACCAAACAAATTGTGCAAAGTATCAAGCAGCAATCAAGCATATTAAACAAACTTTAGATAATAAATATGAATAAAGATGTGAAGTTGGGCTCTGTCATATGCTGAAGTGGAGAAAAAAATTATTTTGAGAAAACTGGTTTTAAAAATGTTGTAAATTTAAATCTACAGATACAAATTGATAATCCATACAAAATGAAAATCCAAATATTTTGATGTTTTATTTCTCTCAGATTTGGGCAAAAAATGCTTTATGAAAAGCCAGAAAGCCAAGCAAAGTCCAAAATCTCAAAAGTGACAGGTGAATAAAAAACAGTGTTTTGCCTGTAGTGTCTCGCCTTCAGCTATTTAAAATCACCACTTAATGCTTGGCATCAGAGCAGTGTGAGTCAGTCATCAGCTTTTCAAGCTCTTTGAGTGTGGGGAGTGATTTATGCTAGCTAGCTGACACGTATTTGTTTATAACAAGCTCCTTAGTTTGAATTATATACTAATATTGTAAGTGCAGATGTTTTTTTGGTAATATTTAAGTCTCATTTCGATGGTAGATTTATAGTGTTTGACATTCAGGATGGCAACTCTCATAATGAGGGCATTGCTGTGGCGGTATGAGAGGAACAGGATGAGGCTGTTATGAGCAGAGACGAGGACCTGATCCAAGCTCCAAATGTGTGTAAATGCATTTTCATGGAAAAATGCCAACAGGCAAACGATAGCAAGCCAAACAACAGACCACCACAGCCTGAGCAGGACATCAATACTCCAGAAAAAAAAGTCTCTTAATTGGTGCAGGGGCATTTAAGGCTACTGGGGGCCTGGAAGGTATAAGCTAAATGTTTTACATACTTGACATTTTCCCTACACTATCGGAGTTGTGTGTGCGCGCGTTTGTGTGTGAAGGTCGTCTCATTGATCAGGTGTATGGAATGACTGTAGGACAGAAACAGTAGCTGGCTCTGTGAGCACAAGTGCACTGCAGACCAACTAAAAATAACAGTTGTTTTCCTGCTAGCTTCTTCCAATCGGTTTGTAGCTCTTCTTTTTATATATTCAAAATTCAAGTATAAAAAAAACAGGTATTTGAAGCAAGAAAAATGCTTCAGCAGTAAATGTTAATGTATTTTTTTAAAGAAAAACAGTTGGCACAAGCTGCATTGTAGGGTCCAGTCTGGTAACTATTACGTTGTGAGTTTGAACTCCACAAAGGCCAATTCATGACACTGCCCCTAAGGAAGATGCTTCTCAGGTTGGTCCGTAAAGATTTTTCCTTGAAAGTGGAGAATAGCAAGTAGCCACTTGCAACATGTGGATACGATTTTCTATCATTTCTAATGCAGTTAACACTTCACCCCCATTGACAAGTTCATTCATTCATTTTCCTTTGGCTTATTCCCTTTTTATTTATCTGGGGTTGCCACAGCGGAATGAATTGGCAACTTATCCAGCGTATGTTTTACAGCTGATGCCCTTCCAGCTGCAACCCCAGTACTGGGAAACATCTATACATACTTGTTCACACACATACACTATGGCCAATTTAGCTTATTCAATTCACCTGTACCGCATGTCTTTGGACTGTGGGGGAAACCAGAGCACACAGAGGAAACCCACCGAACACTGGGAGAACATGCAAACTCTACACAAATGCCAACTGACCCAGCCGGGACTCGAACCAGCAACCTTATTGCTGTGAGGTGACAGTGCTGACCACTGTGCACTGTAAAAAATGGTTGTGATTTCAACGGTAAAAAACTGTAAAAATGCTACAGTAAAAATCTGTAACCTGGTTAACAGTATGGTTCCTTAATATATACGGCGAATAACCGTAAATTGACTTTCCCAGAAGTCCCTGCATGGCACATCACTTTTTATGCTTTTTGTTGACATTACTATGGATCTTTTTAGTTGTTTCCCCATCAGTAATGTATATTAGTGAGTTATGTTACATCTAATGTTGATAAACAATGTTTATTTCATGACTTTAATTTTATGCGTGTTACCATACTGGTGTTAAGTAGCTGTGTGAATGACACTGAGCACCTTTACACTGATACACTTTTCTGATTGTGGGAAAAGTTGTTTGTGATGAGCATTGGTTCGTTATGTATGAACTTTCTCATCACCACCTGCATATGGCCGTGTTATCATGTCTGTCTGTGTAACAAAAGATGTGTAAATGTTGCTAATTTAAAATACAGACATATTACCTCTATAAATTAATAAAATACGGTAGTTTACTGTAAAAATGAGAATTTACTTTTACGGTTTGTACCGTATTTTTTACGGTTAAATACTGGCAAACACAGCTGCCAGTTTTTTACCGTAAATTTTACGGTTTTGTTTTTTACATAGTGTCCCATTGACAAGTTATTCTGGCAATCAGATTTTTCACTGTTTCACATTTATATGGTAGGCAGCACTGTTTATGAATCTTACACATTGCAGCTTCCAAGAATCCAAGAAGCACAGATAAAGATCTGCATGAACCAGATGTGGATTGAAGTTTTTTTATGCACAAGTCTAAGCAAATATGCTCAGTACATACTGAGTACATACACTTTGAATAACAGGTTACAGAGTGGAGAATTCTCAAAACACCACCTGTCGCATAGCCAACCGAATAGCCAAAAATGCAGCTTTTTGGAAATGACATCACTTTACTACATAACCAGAAAATGGAAGAACCCCGTACCAGTAACAACAACAATGGCAGATTACAGAGTTGAAGGTGCTGCTGAGTTTATTACCACAATTACAACAGAACCTGGTAATGCTGCACTAAACGACCAGCGGAGACACATTAATAGCTACGTTTTTCAGATCATTTTAGATATAGATGCATTTGCCATGTTCTTGTGTGTATGTTTGTAGTCAACACACTGTAGCAGGATTTCATGCACCTCCTCACTGCATTCTTCTGTGATTTTAATGTATCATGTGGATAAAATATTGTAATTTTTAATACACCATTTTAACACAGTTTTTTTCAGTTTCCATATGGATGCAGACATTTCTTAAAATGATATGTGCAAAGATTTTGGAATCTGCAAAAAAAAAAAAAAAAACACACACAGTTGTTGTCGTGTGAATGTAGCCTTATATGTAGTGTGTCATAGTGTGGATGACTTGAGACTGCATCTGGGCACTTCATGATGTCCCATGATGTGTTTATTTTTTTTTAGTCCTTTATGACCATATCTGTGCTGTTACTGCCACAGACCTTGCCCTGCAAGTTACTCTAATTTTAATAATGATAATAATTCCCTACATTTATATAGCACTTTTCTGGACACTCAAAACACTTCACACATTTTTTGGAGGGGAATCTCCTCATCCACCACCAGTGTGCAGCATCCACCTGGAAGACACAACGGCAGCCATATTGCGCCAGACCACACACCACCTGATTGGTGGAGATAAGACAAAGTGATGAAGCCGATTATGATATGAGGATGGTTAGGAGGCCATGATGGACAGAGGCCAGTGGGAAAATTTGGCTACGATGCCGGGATTAAACCCCTACTCTTTTTCAATGGACATCCTGGGATTTTTTTTAATGACCAGAGAGTCAGGACCTCAGTTTAACAGTCACTGAGCAGTATGGTCCACAGGTTGAGTGCCTCCTGCTGGTCTCACTAATGCCACTTACAGAGGCAATCTAGCTTTTCCATGTGGTCTCCTATCCAGGTACTGACCATGCACAGCCCTGCTTAGCTTCAGAGGGCAACCATGTGAGAGTTGCAGAGAGCTCCCAGCAATATAATTTAGCGTCTGTTTGAAGTGATATAATCATATCCTGATTGATGAAAACAAATCCAGGCATATATATCCTTCCTTATTTTAGTAGAATACTGCATTTAACTATGCCACCTACTGAAGTATCTATTTAACCTGAAAAAAAAGCTACCAAATAATCATTTGCACAAACAGACAAGCAGAATGAAACTACAAACAGTGAAAAGTCCTAGTGTCATTGGACTTTTTAAGATCTTGACCAAAGTAATAAAGATCAAGTAAAAAAAATTGCAGAAATAAACAAAATAATCTCCTCCATACACATTTTTACCCCTGCTTTGACTTGGAATCATGTTTTTGTATTATCTTTCATGAAACCGCTTTTCAGCAAACTGTCTGCAAGACATCTTTTAATGTGTCTATAGGGAACTACACTACAAATGTACACTCAACCTCTGAAATCCTAACCGCAGAAAACTGCAGACACTCCAGCAAAATCAGCATTAAATCACTTAAGATCAGCAGGGCGGCAGTGCTTTTTAAACTCTTCATCTAACACACTGAGTTTCTGTTGAAAGTAACCAGTAAGCTTTTGCGATATTCTTTGAGAGGCAGCCTTTGTGCAGTCTTAATTTTGGAGGCTTGACTTCACGATTTAAAGTAGGACAGAAGAGATCACGTGTTGTCTGGATGGTCCTGTTGTCTCTGCTGATGTCTGAGTAGTTATTGACATTATGACTGGAGTTAATGACCTGTTACTTCATCATTGCCATGAATATGGGTGAGAGAGCGTGTCTTGCACTCGTTCTTCTGTCTCTTTCATATTTTCATCCATCTCTCTGTTCTCTCGCATCTATTACCATTCTTGTACTCTGCTTTTGTTATTTCATCCCTCTTGTGGCCATATTGTGATATTTTAGGTTTTTGGTATCATGGACTTCATGGATTGTGGATTATATTTGGAGGGAAATTCATCCCACATTACAGTTAGTGGCCAGATGGCGCAGGGTTCGTGATCATCATAGCAGATGTTTCCCTTCTTAATCTGTACGTGTTTCCACAGGAGAAAATGGCCTCGTATTTGCAAACGGACTAAAATTATCGATGGATTTATAACGCAAACATTGTTTTTGCAGTTGTAGTAAATTATAAAGGAGGTTATGGGGCAAACCTATTGCTATTAAATGAAGCATGGATTGTCTGGCTTTGAAGAAACTGGCTTGGGCTTCAGAGATATGTTTTACAGATTACGCTCTTTTCAGATCTTAATGTGTTTAACAGAGTCTGCTTGTTTTAAAGCGATGCCTGGGACTGTTCTGATTGGCGGTTGGGCTGAAAAGGATATTAGGTTATTGCACACAGACATTTCTCTCTTGGTTAGATCTCAAAATAGCCATTTAATCTACAATTAACTTTAACCCTAAACTACCACTGTATATTGTACAACATTGTCTACCATTGTAACATGGTAATGTGTTTTCAAATGGACTGTTTTAACGTTTTAGAAATTAAAAAAAAATATATATCATAGTTGGATAAACATCTATAATGGTAAATGATCATTTTTAGTTTGTGACATCATTTTTAAAGAAACAATACATACTTTGCACAGCCTGGAGTTCACTAGCGTTGTTTTGATTGGTAAATACTCAAACATTACTAAAGACAAAAATTCACAAAATTAGTTCAAAATTTTCACAGTTTTTAGTTCTCGTAGATACAAGGATAAAAAATTGACAGTCCAAAAATTTGAGTTGTTATGCAACAAAAAAGCTGTTGTTGTGCAAAGCAAAGGGTAAAAATGCACTTAAAAAGTTTCCTAGACTTGCCATATCATTTCAGTTCATATCTACAGTATGGAAATATACACTCACAGGCCACTTTATTAGGTATACCTTACTAGTACCTGGTTGGACCACATTTTTGCCTTCAGAACTGCCTAATCCTTCGTGGCATATATTCAACAAGGTACTGGAAATATACCTCAGAGGTTTTGGTCCATATTGACATGATAACATCACGCAATTGCTACAGATCCATGATGTTAATCTCCTGTTTCACCACATCCCAAAGGTGCTCTATTGGATGGAGATCTGGTGACTGTGGAGGCCATTTGAGTACAGTGAACTCATTGTCATGTTCAAGAAGAAACTAGTCTGAGATGATTTGTGCTCTATGACATGGCGCGTTATCCTGCTGGAAGTAGCCATCAGAAGATGGGTACACTGTGGTCATAAAGAGATGGACATGGTCAAAAACAATACTTCGGTAGGTTGTGGCATTGACACAATGCTCAATTGGTACTAATGGGCCCAAAGGGTGCCAAGAAAATATCCCCCACACCGTTTCACCGCCACCAGCCTGAACCGTTGATACAAGGCAGGGTGGATCCATGCTTTCATGTTGTTGAATTCTGACCCTACCATCCGAATGTTGCATCAGAAATTGAGACTTATCAGACCAGGCAACATTTTTCCAATCTTCTATTGTCCCATTTTGCTGAGCCTGTGTAAATTGTAGCCTCAGTTTCCTGTTCTTAGCTGACAGGAGTGGCACCTGGTGTGGTCTTCTGCTGCTGTAGCCCATCCGCCTCAAAGTTGTACGTGTTGTACATTCAGAGATGTTCCTCCAGTAGATCAGCAGTTTCTGAAATACTCAGACCAGCACATCTGACACCAACAACCATGCCACGTTCAAAGTCACTTAAATCCCCTGTCTTCTCCATTCAGATGTTCGGTTTGAACTGCAGAAGATTGTCTTGACCATGTCTACATCCCTAAATGCATTTTGAGTTGCTACCATGTGACTGGCTGATTAGAAATTTGCATTAACAAGCAGTTGGACAGGTGTACCTAATGTAATGACCGGTGAGTGTACAGTGACATTCTGTAAAAAGTGTCAATATCAAGTATATTTTCTTTTCGGTGTTGAAGTACAACATGGAATTTTAAAAAAGAGACATCATAGTATGTCTTCATATTTCTGTGTGTATGTATTTATGTATGTTTTTGAACATGTTGAGGTCAGACAGAAGGTTGATCCCTTGGGTGGTTGACCTTTAGCCCAGAGGAAGTGATGTAAAGAGAAAGGAAATAGTGGTATGTATGCTATGCCACATGTGAATTATGAGGAAACAGGACGTTAGCGCTTTACAAGCACCACGAGATGGTCTCAGTGACCAAAAACAGCTACAATATCCTCATCACAGCTCATAAATAGAGAAAATGATGGTAGTTCATGTAACACAATACAGTACCATTCCAAGCATTTCCTCTCACTCCAGTTATTTTTACCTATTAGTACTCTCTACTTTCCTCCAGGGATAAAATCACAGATGTTTCAGCTCCACATTCATATACACATGCAATCTAAGGGCCTCAAAATACATTCAACGTTTATGGAAATTTGTCAACACTTGCATTTCATGTTTTAAATTTAATCCAAGTTGAGTAATCGTTCAGGGTTTGAAAGGATGTTTTTCTTTCTTATTTTTAGGTTCTAGTAATTTGTAAAACACACAAAATGTGTCAGTCTTGCACAAGTCTCAACAGCCTCTTTTCACAATTGAAGAGATCAAACAGCATAGATTTACGACAGGTTGCAGGAGCCACAGAGACATGGGGTCGTGAACCCTGTGACCCCTCCCTCTTTCTGCACCAAACGCTAACAGTCATGTTCGAAGGCCCCCTTTTAAACCTCAATAAGATGTTTTCATCAGTTCAGTCACAAATCTTCAGTGGTGCTAAATACAGGCATAAACAGGGTCTAGTACAATGCCATTTTTACAGTAAGCTTGTCCACTTTTGACCACTTCCAGATGTTGTTCAAAATGCATTATATGGGATAGCTTTAATAGTGTAAATGCTCATATGGTCAAAGGCTTTCACTTTTACTTAAGACCACCTATTCTCTGTCTACTAACTTTGAGAATTGAGTTTCTTTATTGCCACTGATGGTTCCATGAAGACCCTTTAACATCAATGCAAACTTTTCAATCCATAAATATGTTCTTTGTAGTGAAAAGTTTCTTAAGATGTATAAATTGTGAGAAATAAAAGACGCTTAAAAGAACTAATCATTCTTTGGGAAATGAGCCGGGATTCAAACTTGGGACAACCAATGTAGTGCTACATGGTAGTGCACTGCCTACACGGCTTTTGATGTTGACTGGAACCTCTTTTTTTAACAGTTAAGCACACCAAATCAAAGTATTCCTACTCCACTAGTATTCTGTACCAAAACAAAGACTTGAGCCCTGGTCAGATTACAAGATTTTTATTGTCGTTTACGAAAGTCAATATGCCAGATTATGCGATTTTTATCATGATAAAATCTTGACTTAGGTAACAAATATGCCAGACTACACGTTCCTTCACGATCAGTCATCCCGTGACGTCTACGACGACCTAAATAGAATTAAAGTGAAATATACACCGTTTCAGAGAAATTTATATTCAACTTTTCATTTTTAATGACAAAATCATCCATTGCAGGTGAGTTTCAATTTATTTAGTTTAATTAAGTAATTTGAATAAGCAAGACAGGCTTTTACAACCCAGCAGGCACACAACATCATAATAAGACGTTAATATTAGGTTAGATTTAGAATATGACGTTAGATGACCAAAATTCAATGTCTAGCCAGCGTCTAAGGACAATGTTATTTTGACGTCCAATAACGACGTCAAATTACGTTGATATTTGGTTGATCTTAGGTTGTGTTGGAAAATGACCAAAATCCAATGTCTGATAGATGTCATGGTGGTAACGTTCACACAACGTCAAGGTGTAACATGATTACATGTTGATAATTGGTTGATTTAGATTGGACATTGATGTCCGGCTGATGTTGGGTTCTGACGTCAACCTGATTTTCATTTCCAAACAAAATCCAACGTCCCCATGACGTTGGGGCACGTTGGGGTACAAAGTCAATATGACATCATGTTGATGTCCTGTGCCTGCAGGGAATATATTAGCAGCACTGAACATGTTTCCAGATTACCTTGGAAGAACGAACTCTGTTGGAAGGCTGAGAGAACTCAGAAACTCGTTGTGAGTGTATGGAGATGTCTGTTTATTTGTGTCAGTCTGTCAGATAAAATGGTTTAAAACACCTTAATATTTTAGAAAAGGTAGTTAAAGTTTGCATAACCAATAATTGATCTTATTCACCCACAACCCACCCATAAGTATGCAGCCTATTTTTTGATTACATGACCCACAGACTAACGGCAGCACCCGCGGATATAACCGATAAATTCTGTGCTCCTATTGTCCACTGTCACCCACGTGACGGAACTCGTCGTGAAGATCGGGGGAAAGATTTAACATGCTAGACTTTCTGTGAAAGTGTCGTGAGGCGTAGCAGGCATGGTATCGGTTGTCGTAAACTATGCCACATTACACAAGAAGAAACGATTGAATCTTGTGTCACGAGTTGACACCCACTTGTCATTTACCACTCCCCACAACACCCTACGTCAAGAAAATTGTGCCAAAATGGTGTGATCTGATCAGGGCTTAGATGTACAAAGACTGTGCATTTATATGCTTATGAATGAGAGAAATAGCAATGTGCAGTATGGTGGTATGGTCTTGCCTTAAATGAATGAGCCAATTAGTATTTGGTAAAGTCACTGTGTTACTGCAGCTGCTATTTGAAACACCAATAGCAGCTTTCAGATACGTGCTTCAGACTGCATATGCACTGGTATATTAGCTGGTCAAGCATCCAATCAACCATAATCACTTTGGTCCAACATGTATTGATACATTAAGTGTGCAGTTATTGCTGCATGGTATTCAGTATGGTTCTGTCCTGGGTAAATCTCCATGCGCCCGTCCATACGTCAACCCCACATAGTGACAACATAACAGATCTAGAAATTATTCATGAACAATTACTGTTAATTATGAGCTAAAGTAAATTCCAGTGACATGAGGCTGATTACCATGAACTCCGGCTAAATACATTGAACAGATCACAGTTAGGAGCTAGGAGGAGTTGGGGAAGGCAGAGGAAGTTTAGAATTGGTGTGCAGCCAATCACTAAAGAGAGACCGTATGGATTTAAACAGATTGTTGTGATGGATGTTAGAACTGGAGATAAATGTCAGGATATATGCCATGTTCAGTAAATATTCTTTCTGAATATAACATTTCAATTACTGGTGCTTTTGGATATGAAATTTAATTGTAAGCTTGGAAGATAGCTTCGAAGAGTTTGATGCTTCCCTATTCAGATTGATAGAAGCTGTATGAATGAACTTGCATGAATGAAGTAAGTGGCCAAGAGGTATTTCAAAGATGGCGGCTGAGTGAAATTACTTTAAAGACCTGAATGAAGTAAGTGGCCAAGAGGTATTTCAAAGATGGCGGCTGAGTGAAATTACTTTAAAGACCTAAACAACCAGATATAAGATTAAAATTGTAACATCCTTTTAACTCGCTTTCTCGTTCATTCAACAGCACTTGCAACAGGGCTTCAATCACCTCTAGACCTGAAATCTACTTTAAACTTAGAAAAAAAAAAAGAAACTAAGGTGAATCTTGGAGTCGTGACATACCAAGCTAATGGTTGGCTATCAGCGAGCATCTGTCTGGCCTTTTGCAGTGTGTTCCAAATGTCAGCTCTAGTTGGATATGACATAAAACTAATAAGAATGACCACTGATACAATAAGTGAATAAGTAACTGATTACGAGACTCTGTTTAGACGGTCAGATGTTCTTCCATTGAAGCTCAAGATGCTCTTTGGATCTTGCATCATGCTGGCAAACATGATCACTTGTAAAGCTCAAGTGCCGCTGTCATTAAAAGCAAATACTGAAACATTTTCACTACAGGACTTTATGTGAACCCCACTGAATATACAATATATTTAAAGAGCAGGAAAGACCTACCCAGCTTGAATTTATACTATATAATATTAGCTCATTATATTACAGCTCAAAACATACTGTAGTACTAAGTGTAGTTTTACTAGCTACATTAGCTACTGGGCTTTATTGCGAGTGCTGCTGATGAGAGAAGCATATGGGAATGACTCTGGAGCTCTGAACAGCTATGGTATATTGTAAAATAGTGGCTTCATGATAAAAGAAGGGCATAGTTTTCCCCTTACAGCTTTTAATGTGCAGTAGGGTGGCAGAAGAAAATAGACGGAAATATAACAGAAATGGCCTACATGTGGCTGTGTTTTGAAGCAGAGCTGCAGCCTCCGAATCGCTCTATCTCCTCTTATCTTGTGGCTTGCAGGAGTTATTAGGATAATTTGATCTGGTTTGGTGGTAGGAGAGGATAATGAGCGCTGGCGGGCATTCTGAGTTAAACACGCCGTCTCACACAAGCACAGACACATACACACCACACATTATTAAAGTTAGGAATGAATTCATCAGCTTAACACAGCTGCAATGCCTTGTATATGCTGGTTTTGAAAAGTCTGGGATTGATACGTTTGTTTGGTAACATTATATTTTACATTGTACTTAGTACCTATCTTACAATGTACTTAAAAATAAATAAATGCATAAATCACATGCAACTAAACCTAACCATCATCCTAATCCTAAACATTATGGTAGGTACAGCTATTTATTACTCGGCAGCAAAAGTATAACCAATTTGCAAATGTTTTTAAAGGTCTAATGCATGTACAATAATCAACCCAGGCTCATTCTGTAAACGTACCACTATATACATTTCTGGAGAGCATCAAATACGTCCCAGGTGCTAGGTTTTTTAAAGTTTTTGTTTTCGCGAATCCACCAAAGAAGAATCCACCGCTGTGTACGCTTTTTGAGATCTCAAATTTCTCTCTTGAGTAAGCATGGGCCGGTATAAGATTCTGACGATATGATAACCTTGGATAAAAATATCACGGTATCACTATATTGTGATTACTGCTCTAAAATATATTCTTTTTAAATGTCTGTGTAAAAAACTAAAAGTTTTTTCCCCTTTGAACACAATATATTTTATTTTGAGAAACATTTATAATATTTTGGAGCAGTAAACGTGCCAGGCTAAATAATGAAAATGAGTCATTGACGTCTGCTGTCTTCATTAGTTTCAAAAACACTGATTTATTTACAATGTAAAATAGAATCTTTGGATATCTGTTCTGCTGGAGATGCTGTTGTTAAAAAAACCTTAGGAACAGTATTAGAGAAAATTTTGGCGGTATAAAAACCTTGACATTTCCAAACTGCGGTATACCTTGAAAACGGTTATCGTCCCATGCCTACTCACGAGTACCATTTGTGCCTGCTGTTCTCATGTAATCCATCAGAGGCTGCTGTCGACTGACTGAATGGCTGACTCATTGACAAGCCCTCCTCCTTTAAAGGGTCACGAAACACCAAAACACATTTTTTGAGCTGTTGACAGTCATATTTGTGTCCCACGCTGCTATAAACACTATTAGGACACATATATTGCACTAAAAAGTGAAAATTGGTTGTTTTTGCGTTATTTTGAGCAAATTCGTTCTTCCGGTTTGAAACGAATTTTTGAAGCTGCGTCACGGCCATGAGATACTTAGGTGTAAATCCAGCTGGAGAGTGGCTGTCTGTCTTTTCTAGGACGTTCTTACGTATCTGAGTGTGCAGTATTAATTCATGAGAAGACGTGCTTCAAACCAATTAGCGCGCTCTATTGTGTATGACGTGAAACTTCATTAATATGCATGATAGCTCCGGAGACTGTTAACCAGTTTACACTGTTCAGACGGCAGAGAGATGCCACGTTGTGTTGCCAAAACAAGGGAAAGTACAAGAATTTCAAGACAAAATCGTAGGTGTTATTAGTGTGTTGCAACGAAGGTTTTGTTTTCATTTTCCCTTTATGAGAGAGCTGCTCGACTCACGTGTGGATTACAGTGCACGCGACACTCGACAGAAACGCGTTTGTAAGGAACATTTTTACCCGAGAGCTTTTTCTCATCTGGAAATGGTGTGAAATCCGGATCGATGCCGCTCGTCTACTTTTAATAAAAAGACACAGCTCCAGTTTGATTGTCTGTCTACAGATTTGGTAAGTGTTTGCAGTGGACTGCCCTTTGTTTAAATGCTGCTCTCCGAGTGTAAACATGTAAACACAAACTATTCCCGTCGTGCAGGATTTTCGCTGCAATTTGTGACAGGATAGTCTATACACACACGGCTTTCTGACGCTACCTACCGAGTACATAAGTTACAGAAAAACGATTTTTTTCTCTTATTCGCCGTATCAAATCAGCCTCTGTGTGTTTGTTTTTCCTGTCAAACTTAGCGCGTGCCCAAATGTTAACTCCCTTCTATGCAAAATCTTATCCTCTTTCCCTCCCCCGACACTCCCACACCCCCAGAGCTGGACACGCCCAACTTTCCTGACTTTTTTCAAAACAGAGGTGTGAAAACACCCTGCTGAGACAGGGGGTTTCGTGGCCCTTTAATAAAAACCCAACCAATAGTGTATTCAAAAGCACCGATTGACCCGCCCACCGACCTCCCTAACCCTAACTGACAGTTTTAAAAAGCAATCTTGATTTTTACCACAGTTTACCACATTCTCACCCTGTTTTTTTACTTGTTTGTTTTGTTTTTTGGCTTCTGTTTTTGTCTTACCTGCTTTCTGGAACCATTCCTCTCTGGACTCGTACCCCGTTGTCGTGGTCAAATCCTCTCTGCGTCTCAAGTTCCCCGACGTACATGGCGAGCTAACTGGACAAACTGGTAACAGCAGGAAAGCCGCCAATACGGAGATAAGCAGTCAGCTGGTAAGCGTGAAAAGGAATGGCGGTCATTTTAAAGACAAAATGCAGCCATAAGTACTTCAGGCTACATAATTCGCGATCTCTTGAAATGTATATAAGGCTACGTTTTCAGAATGAGCCTATGTTGACAATAATAGTATAATGTAATAATAACAATGCAATAATAATAATAATAAGGCAATATTTAATTAGTAATAAATGCAATAAAATAGTAATGTGCTATACCAAGACATTGCTTTAAAGACAATAGTTTTGAACAAATACAGAATGAAAATTGCCATGTAAAATATTATTAAGGTTTAAAAAAATTTATTATACATGTGCCGCTTATTTTGTGTAGAAACCAGAATCTATGCTTTCAGAATTCTTTGAATAATGGTAAATATATTAAAAAAGGGATTTATTAATACTGTAATCTTTTGTAGCTCTGTTAAATGATTAATTATTACTATTTGAATATAAAATATTTGTTTGTGTTTACATAATTATTGTGTGTGTACTGTGAATATTTACATTTCACTTTATTATTTTTTATTTTATTATTTTTATTTAACATTATTTTTTTGATGTATTCTTGTAAAGTGAATGTAATTTATTGATTAAAAAATTGTACTCATTTAAAAATTAAAATGACATATGATGACTCTCAGCCTGTATGACTAAATCCAACCCAGGCTCATTCTGAAAACGTACCTTTATATACATTTCTGGAGACCGCCAAATACGTCTGAGGAGCTACGTTTTTCAGTTTTTGTTTTCGCGCATCCACAAGAGGCCGCTGTGTACGCTTTTTCAGATCTCAAATTTATCTCGCAAGTGCCATTCGAGCCTGTTGTTCTCACGTATATCCACCAGAGGCCGCTGTCGACTGACTGAATGACTGACTGAATGACCGATCGACTGACCCACCCTCCCCCTTCCCTAAACCCAACCAATAGTGTTTTCAAAAGCACCAATTGACCCACTCACCCACTTTCTGGAACCGTTCTTCACCGGACTTGAACCCAGTCATTGTAGTCATCTTCTCTCTGCGTCTCAAGTCCACAGATGTACATGGCGAGTTAACTGGACAAACTGGTAACAGTGGGAAAGATGTTCATACTGAAGTAAGCAGTCAGCTGGTAAGCGCGAAAAGAAATAGTGTCATACCGCCTGTAGCGTTCGTTTAAAAAAATGAAAGTACTTTTGGCTACATAATTCACAATCTCCAGAAAGGTATATAGGGCTACGTTTTCAGAATAAGCCTATGTTGACTAAATCCATACAATCACAACATTTTTGTCAAAGTAAATGTTAACAGATTGTCATGATTATGTCTGTACTCCACATTTTGTGGTTTCATTAGTACAATTACTGCCCTCTAGACTCACATGTACATCAAATCAGCAAAGCATCCCCAGCTTCATTTGATTTATGTCTTGAAGAAACACACAAAAAGGAGCTTGGAGTGTTGCAAAAGCCTCTCTCTTTTTCTTTCTGTTTCTCTAATGACAGCCACATGGGCCGAGGCACTAGCTCAGTGCTAGGGCTCAGTGCCACGTTTCTCTGGGTTTTCTGCAACCGTGTGGTTCTCTTTGCCCTGCAGACAACAAACTTTAAGGTGTTGGCTGATGGTCTGCAGCTTTGCAAGACTCCTTAAATCAGTACAGTTTGATTTCATAAACAAGAAAGCGAGCAAATATTTTCAAAAATGTTGTTTCGCCTTTGTCCTGCTGCGACCTAATGTACTCCACCGCTGAGTTTCTTAACTTGATCTAAGTGAGCAAAGAAGTGAGGTCACTGTTTGCCATGCCTCTAGGCCCTTTGTTAATGTGCCGCCGGTCGGCCAATAACAATGAGCCAGCTTGAGTCGACTTCCTACTGTATATTTACTTGACAGTCATTTCACACCCAAGTCTTCCCGCAAATCAAACTTAACAAACCAAGGAAAGTCAACTGAACCAGTACTTCAGAGAAGGCTGAAAAACACAAACATGTAAGCTTTTTGTGAGCTATTTTTATTCATTGGTATAGATAAAGCCTCTTTCTGTGGCAAAACGACTGGTCTAAAGCAGTGTCCCTTCAATCAATACTACATTTGCTCATCTGTTGGCCTGCATAGCATTGATTGATCCGTCATGACCACAGCCTGACCTGCAGATCTCCAGAATGAAGCTGGTGTGATGTTTAATCGTCACGTTCTGCAGGTCGCATTGGCTAGAGTCTGTCACCAATCTGTCACCTCTGACCTCCCCAGCTCCCATTTCACTCCCAGCACGACTCATAATCATTGTATGTTGAGTCAGTGTTTCTGAGAAAATAATTTTTTCCATCATTTCCCTTTGGTGAACAGTAATTGAACACAATTATAAATCAAATTAGCATTTTATTTTTGGAAAATGTAATAAAATCATAGGATAACTGCACATCAGTCACAGCATATGTGATAAACTTATTTATCTTAAATTATCATTTTATTTCTGATTATGAATTAGCAATGAAATCATGTGTGTTTTCTGTAAATGAGCAGTATCCAAAAATGACTTGATATCTGTTGTGATAAAAATAAATAATGACACACTTTTGTACCAATACACTATGTAACAATTTCCCCTATTAACTACTGGCTTATTACCTGCTTATTATTAAGATATTGGCTGTTTATTTTTTTTATATATATATATATATATATACATACAAGTCCCCAGTGCCCCAGTAAATGCTTTGAGGTATGATTTACTTCATATGGAAAGTGTATCTATTAAGAGTGGTAATCCCGGAATAAAGACGTTATTCTCTATGTGCAACCGAATCAACGCTGGTAAAAGCAATGTGTTTAATCAAAAAGCAAAGTGACGTGTCTCTGCATGTGTGCAGAAAACCATATCTGCGCGCCTCACACACCGCTCCTGTGGACCCTGACGCGCTGCTCTTCTCCCGGTGCGAGTCCCGGTTGTTAACACGCACGCTCGCGCTCATGCATTGTGAAACCGGCGTAAGAACCTTTTATGAGGAGTAGTCGGCACGCAATGAGTTGTGCTAGTCGACAAAACAAAAGTTTTAATAATTTGATGGTGATCTTAGTAAGCATGCCTATAGATTTTTTTTTTTATGAAATAAAAAAAGGGATGATGAGTCAGGGAGGTAAGACTTAATAAACCTAATTCTCTGCCATCTGTCAAGTCTAAGACAACAGATAATTCTATAAAACATCTGTTTTGTATTCTATAGAATTGTCTATAGAATTTAATTCAAATGAAATTATTATTCATGCAAAAGATTTCTTAAATGATCTTAACTTATCACTTTTATTACATTTAGAATTTCTGTTATTTATTTAGAATAATAATTGTATAATAACAACAATACTTTTATTTATTTATTTATTATATATATATATATATATATATATATATATATATATATATATATATATATATATATATATATATATATATATATATATATATATATATATATACATATACAGTGTATATATATTTTTTTTTTGAGGGAGGGAGCGTGCCCCAGTAAAGCTTTATGTCTAGCAACGCCCCTGTATATATATATTATTCTACATCCCTAATCTTATCCAATACCTAAACCCAACTACTACCTTACTAACTATTGATGAGCAGTAAATTAGTATTGAGCTAAAATCATAGTTTTGTTAATAGCAGTAATGAATTGATCATCATCTTATAAAAGACGATTAATGTGTATTAAATTGCGTTCATAATAGGTTTTAATGCAGAAATTATTAACAGTTATTATTAAAAGTCATAAACTGTAATTATTGACAAAATCTTTGCTCTTTGATTTAAAATGTTGCTTGAACTTTGGCAAAAAACAAAAAAACACCTGCTCTCCAAAAGGTGGTCATAATGACACACAGGTCGAGGTTGTGAAGGAAAATAGGTACCTAGGAACAATTATTGACAATTTGATCATAACACGCATACAATTATTAATAAGGCTCATCAAGGTTATTCTCAAGACCTTTTACAATTCATTTATTGAAAGTGTTTTGTCCTTTTCCTTTATTTGCTGGTTTTCTTCACTGTCTATCAGAAACAAGAATCGCATTGTTAATTTGTGCTCAAAAGTTTTAGGAGATCCCCTGCGAAGTCTTGCATCCAACTGCAGGTGTGGAGGATGGCACATAAAATACTAGGAGACAGCACACACCCCTTAAACAAATATTTTGAGTGGATGCCCCTTGTGCGAGTATAAGGACAATAAGATGTTCCACAAATCGTTATTAATTCACTTTTGTGCCTGAAGCAATTCTGTTACGTAATAAATGTAGTTAATCGATGGATTATTATTTATTATTGTTATTGAATTTTTTTCCTCCCAGTTTTTTGCTCGTGTACTTGATGTTAAATGTTGGTGTTTATTGTGTTAAGTGTGTCATTCTTGTTAAAGAAAGCACCACTATGTCAGAATGAATTACCCCAAGAAGATTAATGAAGTTTTTAAACTAAACTAAACTGATTTTCTCACTTGTATTTCAGTCCTTTTGGTCTGAATCAAAAAAGAAGAAAAAAAAAAATTATATATTTAGTCCTGGTTTCCATTGAGGTAAAGTTGGTTTTATATTCGCACCTTCATTCACTGACAACTTGTGACACGGTCCCTGTATTGTTTACCATGGTACTTTGAATATTAGGTCTGAAATCTTATTGAAGTAAGACTTGAAAGCAACAATTGCATTATGTATTTGACTTTGGAAAATGTTGTACTTTGATCATATGATTTCCCTATTTAGAATTAGCAAAGATTTATTTATTTTAAGTTATTTTAAGTTAACGTTAGTTAAGGAGAAAGTTCAAATGTGCAAATATAAAACCAACTTTACCTCAATCTGGTTTGCTTTGTATTCACATTGTCATTTTTAAGAGGGAACCAAAATATTAAAAAAGCTTTTATGATGTAGAATTTGGCATTTGAAAAGCACAGTGGGAGTATCATGGTGTAGTGAGTGAAATGTGTTGCAGTGTTAACACTGTAGCCCAAAAAATTGCCGTTTATCATTTAATACCATCATCTGATAGCATACTTGTACATGATACGCCTGCATTTTTCCTAAAGGTAGCTCCTCTAGTAACATATTTGATCTTACGGTAAGCTTTTATATCTTTGTCTACCCACTCATACTTTACTCACCTTCCCCTTTCTGTTATGTCTTTTCGTTCCCGTTTATCTTTTTATCTGGGTACAAAGGGGGCTTTGTTTTCGTGGCCTTGAACGCACCGCGCTCTGGCGCCCGTCACGCGTCCTGCTACGTCAGTTTCCGAACGCAAACGCAAAGCGGCGTGCCATGATGTAATACTCGCGTTTAGGCGGCAGAGGGAGCTCCGCGTCACCCGTTAGTCACATTAATCCAGCAGGATAGTGCTGTGTAGCGGGACAGGCCGGTGGAGGAACTGAACGGATTTGCATCGGGGCGAGGGAAGAGGGAGGGCACTGCGGGAAGCCCAAACAACGGGGAAAAAGAGGCGAGTGGACGGAAGAAAACTAGGATATGTGAACGCCGCGGTGCTAGATAAAACGCTCGTAGCAGATTTCTTTTATATACTTTTTAACCGCGACTCCTTCCCCGAAACCCCCTCTCGCTATCCCTCTGTAAAACAAGTTAAGCTGTCCAATGAATGGAGTTGCATTTTGCCTTGTTGGAATACCTCCGTATCCAGAAAGCGAAGTAAGTGCAAGACTTTTCCTCAGTTAAACGCGCTGAGCATCAGTAAACGCTGGTGTAAAGTCGAGCTGACCGTCATTGTGTGTGTTAAACAGTGCTGTATTATTAGTCAGAAAGCATGATTTCCTAAGAGGATTAAGTAGCGTGGCTAGAGTGTGTACAAACAGATGACACCGCTATTCCTAACAGAAACTCTTTTTTTTCATCTCCAGCGCGGGTTAATAGTCGAGTTTTCCCCTCCACTAGTTTGTGAATGCTTGTTTTTAATCAGATATACGACTGGAATGTTCGTAGAGTAACATTAATCGCACATTGTTGTTGTTATCAACGCCGCCGCGAGCTCAGGATTCAGCAGCATAGCCTGTCAATCAATCACTGCACGCGTCATTCTCTTATTCATTACTATACAGTTTAATGGCAGAATCATGTGTACAGTACTGTCTGAAGATGAGTTTTCTGTGCGTGTGTGGTATGCATATTTGTCAAAATGTTGGTTTGTGGCAAAGAGAATGAGAGCACGATAATCAAAACAAGAATAAAGGTGTAATAAATCTATTATTGCAGAATTTTGCAACTCTGTTGCTTTGAAATCTCTTCAGCAAGAATGGTAGCATAAATGTAGCCAATGTTAAAAGTGTAATTCAGCCTTAATTGTTTATTAATATTATAATTTGTTATTATCGTTATTATCATTTCAGTACATTCAAGTAAACAGTTTTGTTTATTTATTTATTTATTTAAATGTATTTGTTTGGGGGCAGATAATCATGAGTATCATACATTTTTTTAACCTTGTTTTATAGAAGACACACACTAAAATGTATTTCAATTTTAGCTATATGTAACAATAGTTTATGTACCAGACATCTTGTAAGGTTTCTTTTCAATTTTACATTCAACTTTTGTGTACTGTAATGTACTCTAATATCATGAATAGAAGTTCTGAACACAGGAATGGCCAAATAAAATCGTTTAAAAAATGACATTTTTAGATGTTTGAAGAGCAGCTAAGCTGACTTAAAATATAGTGAAAACTCCAATGTTTAATGTAGATGCTGTAATATAAAATAAAGAACTTGATGAGTGGCAGTAAATACTGTAAAGGTCATTACTCAACTTTAGAGAATTTACTTCAAAACACTTTGTTTACACACAATATCAGAGAGGAAAATGTGGTTTCATGCATCAAAACAATAAAGGTGTAATTTAGTATCAAAATTAGTTTTTTGTTCTTCCTGTACAGTTGAACGACCTGGTCGGATATTGCTGCTATACATTTATTTTACTGTGATATTACTGAAGATACACTAAAGGTCATTAAGTGTAAAAACAACTACTACTTTTGCTATAGTTTGTATAGCAAAAAGGCACATTCAAAACAAGAATGATTTGATTTTTATCATAAGGTTGTGTAGCCTATGTTAAAAGTGTGATTCAGCTTTAATTGTTTATTAATATTGTTATTTGTTATTATTATTATTATTATTATTATTATTATTATTTAGTTTTCAGTACATTCAAGTAAACAATTTTGTTTATTTATTTATTTTAATTTGTTTGGGGGCAGATAATCATGAGTATCATGCATTTTTTAACCTTGTTTTATAGAAGACACACACTAAAATGTATTTCAATTTAACAATAGTTATGAGCAACTCTAGCGTTATGGATGTGACCTTTGCAGTAAAAACTAAAAGCTTAAATTCACAGAGAAAGTTTATGTTAACATATATTAAAACATGAATGTTTTTATTTTCCAAAACAACTAAACACAGAGTTATGGGACCAGAAAAATATCAATCTGTAAACATTTTTATATTTTAAATGAGGGAAATAAACACGCGTGATGTGACCAAAACGTTAGGTAGTTTATAGTGTACAACATACTTTGTAGAAATTCTGTGAATTAAACTGCACAACCCAAAAGAAACTAATCAAAAGGATATGATTTTATTTTATTTTACATTTTTGCATACATGAGGTAAAAGTTTTGTTATGGATGTAACATGTGAAATTGGCGCTTGTGTGACTTTGCTAAATGAAATATAATAGTTTGAAAACATTGACGGAGACATTTTTGAGTCGTTTTTAAGTACTGTAAAATACTTGCTTACACCAAAAATGTAGAAACAGTTTCGCTGTTTTGGTTAAAGTTTAGTCTTTTTATGGCAAGGTTGACATTTGCATGGAATTGCTCTTATATGTAACAATAGTTTATGTACCAGACATCCTGTAAGGCTTTTTTAGAGCAAAATGATTTGATGGCATATTTAAAAGTCTTTAAAGATGTCAGTGTAGAGGAAAAATACACATTTGTACGTTTAAATATTTTTTATATTTTAACACAATCTTCTGACAGCCAAAATAAATCCAGATTTTTAGATTTTTTAGCGTTTGAAACGACAGACTTCTTTTTACAAAGCGTTTCCTTAGAGTAAAAGTCATTTGATCACATATTAAATGACTCTGTTTAAAGATGGCAGTATAGACCATTTCACCGTGGTCATGTCATTGGCCCATGAACATTTCCTGCTTGTTGTCAAAGTATTTCATAACTGTAAACAGCAAATAATCACATTATTTATTAATATGTGGCTCTTTTTGGATTCTCGGAAGCTATAGAAATTAAAAATGTAAAACAGGAAATACGTTGGGATCATTGCTTTTGTTTACATCCCTCAAAATGGTCTATAGATGCAGGATATTGTACTTTTAAAACTTTTAAACCTTTTAAAGGTTTTACCAGTTTGTTACCCATCTCCCTTACAACGGAATGTTTTTTACAAAGAAAGTTGTGTGATTTTAGTCCAACAGTATGTTACTGATAGTCTAGTGAAATTGAATACAATTTTTCTTTATAGTCCAATGAAATACACATATCTGTACACTGTAAAAATCGTTGACTCCACTCAAAATTGTAAGGCAACTTGCTGCAGAGCTTTTTGAGTTGACTCAACTTTCAACCCAAGTAGACTCTAAAAAATTATTTGATCAATTAGTCATGACAACATAAGTTTTTAGGTAATAGTAACTTATTAAACTAAGATAACCACGCTCTAATTTTAAAAGTTACACAAGCTGTTTTAAGTCAGATTAACGTAATATAAGTTCAATGAACTCATAATTTGATTCAGCTTAAAAATTTAGGGCATCCAGGATTTTTTACAATGTACTGCACTTGACTCGATTTAAGTTGATTCAAGTCAAAAAAGCTCTGCAGCAAGTTGCCATACAATTTTAAGTTGAGTGAACTTTTTTTGCAGTGTAAATATGATATTAAAGAACCGATATTGGTGAGTGACTCTGGTTATCTCATAATATCGCAGATCATATTGTATGTTTTTTATTGTTATAGATGTAATATATAACTGAAATTCAAAATTATATTAGATTTTTATATTATTTGATCTACTTGACACTGTGATGTAAAGTAACACATTACAAATAGTCAAATTACTGCACAGTAATTGAGTAGTTTTTCCTCTGGAATTGTAATTTACTAAGTAGTTTTAAAAATGTGTACTTTTACTTTCCCTTGAGTACATTTTTAGTGCTGTATCAGAACTTTTACGCTGCAATTTCCTTCAAACTGCAGTCACTCATTTTTTTCCCTGTCTATGGTGAATAGAAAAATCAGTCCTGTGGTTCCTGTCCAATCAAATCTCACATAGTAAATTACATCATACTGAACAACCTCAAGACATGAGCGCTTTATGAATGCAACAAACAGTTTGAAAGCATTAAAAATGTCCAAGAAGATGTCGAAAATTTTCACACGCAATGATCTGAGACTGTTTAGACTGCTTGTGATGATAAGATGACGGATGTGTACTGTATGATGACCAAAATGGCCTTAAACTATAACTAAATGCACTACAGAATGTTACGTTTACACATACACAAATTGCATGTAAACGTATCAGTTTTATACAGCGTAATACTCACTTCTCTTGAGTACTTTAAAAGGGCTACTTTTTACTCATACTTTGAGTAGTATTTACAACAGATACTTTTACTCTACTTACACTACATTTTTGGGCAAGTAATGGTACTTTTACTTGAGTGTGATTTGTCAGTACTCTTTCCACCACTGTTGACACTATTATGTCCTTCTGCACATTTCTTTCCTTAAGCCGGTTATAGTCTCCTTCATCTGTGTGTCAGCTTTTATTTACGAGGGAAAGAGGAAGCGTTTATTTGTAAACCGCTGTATATTTGAGTAAGCGAGTGTGTATATGTGTGTGCTGTCCATGTGTGTATGGGTGTGTGCAGCTCGTACATAACAGCATCACCCGGAGCTATACAGCTTTACTGTACCTCTCAGATCTTTTCTTTGTCATAATTCTTGCTTTACAGTCAGAGGTTTTCCTCTGCTCTTTTATTGGGCCCTTTTGATGTGAAATTAGGGAAGACACACATGTGCATCAGGCACAGCCATCAGGACTGAATGGTTTTAGTGAATCATTAGCATGAAATTGTATTTTGTTATTTTGCTTGTGGTGGATATGCCACATAGTTAAGCTGCAGAAGCGTGTCTGTTCAGTTAGCCGTGTCTTATCTACAGATTTGCAAGCTAAAAGGGTTTTAGAGTGCAGTGGCATTAGTAAAGCCATCTCAGTTTTCATCGAAAATTATCTGGACACTTAAAAATGTCCAAACGCTGGTGTGTTATATAACAGAATATTCAATTCATTGGCACTATCTTCCCTTTGTTTTAAGCATTTTGTTGTCGAAGTGATTTTAATGGAGGTATGAAGTGAGTTTCACACAGGTAAACTATAGTCTTAAGTACTCAACAGTGATCAATTTTACATTCAACTTTTGTGGACTGTAATGTACTCTAATATCATAAATAGAAGTTCTGAACACACGAATGGCCAAGTCAAATCATGTTTAAAAGATGAAATTCTAAGTTCTTGAGTTTAGATGTTTGAAGAGCAACTGAGGTGACTTAAAATATAGTGAAAACACAGATGTTTAATGTAGATGCTGTAATATAATATACAGAGATTGATGAGAATTAAATTCTGCCGTAAATACTGTAAAGGTCATTACTCAACTTTAGAGAATTTACTTCAAAACACTTTGTTGTCACACAATATCAGAGTGGAAAATGTGGTTTCATGCATCAAAAAATTAAAAGTGTAATTCCGTATCAAAATGAGTGTTTTTGTTCTTCCTGTACAGTTGAATGTCCTGGTTGGATATTGCTATATTTATTTTACTATGATTTACTGAGTGTAAAAACAGTTTGTATCGCAAAAAGGCACATTTAGAACAAGAATGATTTGATTTTTATCATAAGATTACATGAGTACCTGTGGAGCACCAAAAAAATTGACATTTAAATGATATAGAAATAAAATACTTTTTCACAATCCTTGAAACCACAAGGTTTTACATAATGTTTTAGCAAGACGTTTTAATTTTAAATACAAACATATTGCCTAGTTAGAACTACAGTTGAAGTCAGAATTATTAGCCCCCCTTTGATTTTTTTTTTTTTCTTTTTTAAATATTTCCCAAATGATGTTTAACAGAGCAAGAACATTTTCACAGTATGTCTGATAATAGTTTTTCTTCTGGAGAAAATCTTAGTTGTTTTATTTTGGCTAGAAAAAAAGCAGTTTTTATTCTTTAAACACCATTTTAAGGACAAAATTGTTAGCCCCTTTAAGCTATATTTTTTTCTGATTGTCTACAGAACTTCAACTGTATATATTTTAATAGTTACAAGTACATTAGTATGTTATTTCAATTATATATATCACAGATCACAGTTCGAAACAAATCCGCTTCTCCCAAACGTATAGCTACCATAGTAACTCATTTTAGAAAAATACAAGATTAAAGCAGATATTTAGATTTATTTAGATTGAATTTTAAATAATTTTAAAACCAGTAGTTATTTGGTTTTATTGTTTATTATTTAAAATATATTAATTACATTTTTTATGTCTGACTTGAATGAAGAACACCCCACTGGAAAAAAAAATACTGGGTTCCACACAACCCCTTCATCTAGTCTCAACGCAAATCAATTAAGTTAACTTAATGGTTTTTACAATTATAAGTTGATTTAACATAAAACAAGTTGTTTCTAAAAAAAACTCAAGAACTGTGTTGTTTGAGCTTATTTTAAGATAAATAGTTTCAACATTTCTTGAGTGCATGAAGGAAATGCATGATTTACTAATGTGTGACAACCAAAATAAAGCCAGATTTTGAATTGAGTAAGTACTTTAGCATTTGAAACTTGACAGACTACTTTTTGCAAGGTGTTTTGTTTAAGAAATTGATTTATGGTATCTTTATTTGAATTACTTGGTTAATGCTTAAATTATAATACATTTATCTATAATTTATTACGTAACTGTCATTGTGCATTTTCCTGAATTCTGTGCAAGTTTTACAGATTTGGAGTGGTTGATGATTTTATTATTAGTTTTTTTTTAATTTCCCTTCTGCATCCATTATGAGATCTTCATAATATTATTGACAATAGCAGCATGATAATCTCTAGATTGTGACAGAAAGTGTGTGTGTGTGTGTGTGTGTGTGTGTGTGTGTGTTAATATGACATGAATCTCACTCCCGACCTACACACAGAGAGACACAGCATGAGGGAAGAAATTTACAGAGGACAAGAAAAGATCATGGAGGGAGATTAGTCAGAAAGATGCGATTTTCTCATAATGGATTCCAGGAGACCCAAATACACTTGATAAATATAGTGTGTGGCGTTGTTTTGCTCAGTGGGTGTGGTGTGTGTGTGTGAGAGCGAGTGAATGTGCAGCTCTCGCTCTCCCAGTCATGCCTAATTGAACCCTGATTCAATTATCACAAAGCAGTTAGGCAGAGAGGAGGGAAAGGAAAGATGGAGAGAACATGAGAACACACTTCACTTCATTTAGGGAGATCAGCAGACTCACGAACATCAGATCAGGGCAGTCAGTCATACACACTCCAGTGAACACATTCAGAAGAGCTGTTTTGTCTGTCTTTATTACTTAATGGGATTTAATCATGCAGAGAAGCTGTGAAGAAGCTTGTGATTCTCCCGTGTCTTTACAAACATAATTAGATGAAACGACGTAAGCAGTTTGGAGCTTTACAATTTTAATAGTAGCTTATGCATCCTGACAGGAGATCATTGCAATTTTATGTGTTAGAAAGAGGCTTGTGTGTGAGAGAGGAGAGGATGAACAAGGTTGATCTCATTTTATTCTTTAAACACAGAAGTCTGGGTTAATCCTAGTATGACTTTAACATTTTTTGAGTCTCTTGATGCTCACTAATGCTGCTTTTATTTATAAAATACAGTAAATATTACTGAAATATTGCCAGCAGGCACACAAAATCATAAGACGTTATTTATTAGGTTAGATTTAGATCATGACGTCAGGTGACAAATTCAATGTCTAGCCAGCGTCTAAGGACAACGTTACTTTGACATCCAATAACGGTCAAATTATGTTGATATTTGGTTGATTTTTAGGTTGTGTTGGAAAGCGACCAAAGTCCAACGTCTGATAGATGTGATAGTGGTAACGTCCACAAATCGTCAAGGTGTACCATGATCAGACATTGATATTTGTTTGATTTTAGGTTGGACATTGGACATTGACGTCGGCCTGACGTTGGGTTCTGACGTCAACCTGATTTTCATTTCCAAACAAAATCCAACGTCCCCACAACATTGGGGTACGTTGGGGTACAACGTCAATATGACGGCATGTTGATGTCCTGTGCCTGCAAGTTTGTTTCAGTTAATCATTGTTTATTCATTCATTTTCTTTCGGCTTGGTCCTTTTATTAATCAGGGGTTGCCACAGCGGAATGAACCGCCAACTTATCCAGCATATGTTTTACACAGCGGATGCCCTTCCAGCTGCAACCCATCATGGGGAAACACCCATACACACACATTCACACACATACACTGTGGCCAATTTAGCTTATTCAATTCACCTATCGCGCATGTCTTTGGACTGTGGACACCATTCTCATCATAATGGTACTTAAGAAATGTTTTATATTATTTTTATTATTGTTAAGATCGCTGCTCATTATTTTTATGGGAATTTAAGTTTTTTCCCTAATGTTCTTTGATAATACAAATTCCTTTTATCAAAATCAATTTAATATATCCTTACTGATTGATTAAAATGTAAAAAAGATGTGAAAGATGCGAATTAAATTTAAACCATTAAATTTAAAACAGGAATATCGCGTAAAAGACCTGCGAATGAAGCAGCGTTTCCATTCAATTAGTCAAAAAGAACCAAATCCTGATTAACTGGCACCAAATATCAAAGTAAAAACAGAATTTGCTGCGGTAGGAGAAGCTGCATGAATCTTTTCTTTATTTAATTAATGACTTCGACTCAGAAGACAATGCAGACATAAAATGAAAGCGTGTTGGTGCTTGAAGGCGTGAGACGCAAAGCACAGACACTTTTGACAGTTCTGGAGGTGATTTATAATATAATAATACTAACACTGCAATCATTAAGGCGTTTTAGAATGACTAAAACAACGTTTTAGATGTTTTACAATGTGCTCAGCCTGGTTTGTCTATTCACAGACATTTTTATCATCACATGATTTCTTATAACAAAAATCACATGACTATTTTAATGAACATACTTGAATTTGTTCGGTAAAAGTGTTTCCATCGTAGTTTATGTGCGTCTTTTCTCATCAAATAAAAAGTTTATTCTACTCAGTTATGCGCATATGTTTTTTATGCACATTTTCAAAATTAATGCGCATCTTGGCGTTTCCATCAACCGTTTTTTATGTGCATTATATCCAAAATAGCTACTGTCTCAATTAAAAAAGAAAACTATACACTGTAAAAAAAATCTTGCTGACTTAATTAATCAAATTAACTTTTCTAGTCATCTCATCTCTTACATCAATCAAACTGACTAAAATATTAAGTTAAACTTTATATAACCTAAAAAATGTAGT
Organism: Danio kyathit; assembly: GCA_903798195.1. Taxonomy (NCBI): domain Eukaryota; kingdom Metazoa; phylum Chordata; class Actinopteri; order Cypriniformes; family Danionidae; genus Danio; species Danio kyathit. The sequence goes on along the minus strand of LR812521.1, from coordinate 50,484,403 downwards.
TGAAACCTGATTAACCTTTTAAAATCTTAAATCAACATAAAAACAATTGTTGTCTTTACTTTTAAAAAAATATTTTTTAAAGAAATGTCTGGTTCCACACTATCAATTTGTGTTGGGACAACATGAAGGAATTAAGTTAACTTATTCATTTTTTACAAATGGATTGAACATAAACCAATTAAGTTGTCCCAAAAAAACCCAAGAATTGTGTTTTAGCTTATTTTAAATACATAGTTTGAACAAACAACAACCATCATTTTTTTGAGTGTATATTTAAAGTAGGCATGGGTTTCACGCTATTTTGATTTCTACTCTATAAAAGTTCTTTTCAAAAGTCTGAGTCAAAAACAACAACTTTTTTCCCCATAGAATGCTACGCTGCACTGCTCAGGTCTATAGCATGCCTGGATGTTGGTGCATATGTTTTTTAAATGTTTGCTGAATTGTGGGCTGACCAGTAGCTTTTGATGTAAAGGGTCCTTTACTGCTGGAGATACCGCTTGGCCTAAATAAATAATTTAGTTGAAAAGTTAGGGGAAAAAACCCTTACATATACCTTGGGAATGTATAACTGAAAATTTTAGCAGTTTTAAAACCGTGCCTTTTTCAAACTTGAAACCGGTTATTGTCCCATGCCTAATATGATCTGCCATCTTCTAAATTAGCATAATTTAACATGAGCATGTTTATGCTTAGTTATTTCACTTTAAAGCAGGGGTGCTCAAACTTTTTTCTTATAAAGGGCCAAAGACCAAACTTGATTGAGGGATGTGGGCCAAATATATACCAAACCGAATATATAACATCGGATAGCAAATAATTTGCCATGGGCTATTTTTCTTAATATATTCGCTAATATTTAAAAATAACATGTAATTGTTTCTTTAAATCATATTAAGTATTGCAGTATCATTTTTAACCTTTTATAATGAACTTATTATTACAGTAAAAACATAAACAATCTCATTATACCAATAGGGTTCAATGCTGAAAACTCTAGTCGACCTGCGCCTGACTTTGCCTCAATTTGTTTGCCGATGTCTTGTGCATTGCTTTTTGTCATTTGACATTGTTTACATTTTTAAAAGTCTGATTTTAGTTGACTTATTTTTTTGTAGCTCAGCGATTAAACAAAGAAAGGGTTACGTTAAAATCAAAATAACAATCTCTGTCATTCGCCCCAACCACATCTATGATGTGTAGCGGAAATAAATGTAGCGGAAACCTTGCATTCTCATACATTATTATGAGATGGCATTCTCCCTCTCTTTTCAGATGGGATGGTGGGACAAATCAAAGGTTACTATCTGCCAACGTTGGCCTGCGGGCCCTACTTTGGCCATCTCTGCTTTAAAGGTTTAAAGGGAGTGAAAATAACATATTCATTGACATAAAAGTTAAATTATCAAGCCCACACACAGGAGCTTGCTGATTTTAGAAGAAAATTTCAATTGCATCAGAACTCTTCATAGTGTGTGTGTCTGTCTGTCTGTCTGTCTGTCTGTCTGTCTGTCTGTCTGTCTGTCTGTACAGTTGAAGTCAGAATTATTAGCCCCCCTGAATTATTCGCCCCCCTGTTTGTTATATGTCCCCAATTTGTGTTTAATGGAGAGAAGATTTAACAAATGTTTAATAACTGATTTATTTTATCTTCGCCATGATGACAGCACATAATATTTGACTAGATATTTTCCAAGAGACTTCTATACAGCTTAAAGTGACATTTAAAGGCTTAACTAGGTTAATTAGGTTAACTAGGCAGGTTAGGGTAATTAGGCAAGTCATTGTATAACGATGGTTTGTTCTGTAGACTATCGAAAAAATATAGCTAAAGGGGCTAATAATTTTGACCTTTAAATGGATTTTAAAAAAATTAAAAACTGCTTTTATTCTAGCCAAAATAAAACAAATAAGACTTTCTCCAGAAGAAAAAATATTATCAGACATACTGTGAAAATTTCTTTGCTCTGTTAAACATCATTTGGCAAATATAAGAAACAAAAACTCAAAGGGGGGGCTAATAATTCTGACTTCAACTGTATATACAGTATATGTTCATTTGTCCCCCCTTTAACCTTACAAATAATCAGATTACACCTCTTATAAGTATAAGTCATAGGAATTAGGAGTTACTAACAATGTTCAAATAAGAAATTATTTGCATTCTGCAAGTAAAATGGTTGCTAATCTACTAAGTAAATTAGTGATATCAACCATGTGACCCTCTTATGGATGGATACAAAGAGACACGGAAGGAGGAAGGATTGTATGCATGGATGGAAAGGTAGCCTGATAGATCTCCTTTTAGACGGAGATGAGGGATGTTCATTAAGAGCGATGCAGCATTTCGATTGGCCAGACTGATACAGCAGGGAGCGTTTTACATCCTCTCTCATCTCATGCCAGTTTAATGCTTCTGAGTCCAGGAAATTGTGCGGTGAATCAGGAATTGACAAACCATGATCCATGACGCTTCAAATTTAGAAAAGCTTCCTTTCTGAGAAGCTCAATAGTCAGGGTGGGACGAGATGACACACACACACATATATATACACACACACCCTCTGCTAGCAATTTACAGTAACAGAAGAGGAAAATAGGAGCAATGATGAAATGTAATCAAGCATTTTTACTCGTCAGAAGCACAAATGTGGCTTCCTGTGACAAATACAGCTCAGAACTACACTTCTGCTTCAATAACGCCGCTCCACCCTTCAGATATTGCTGACTCATGGGATTGAAATGCAGAGGCGCAGTGTGAGACGTGTGTGAGCACAGTATGCGGCTATTCAGTGTAGTATTGTTGGGACTGTATTTGAAGAATGACGGCCGTAGGCTTTGGATGTTGAATGCTGATTTTCAGATGGGCGTTGGCCTGCGCCGCTGCTCTCAGAGGACCACAGCACTCCCATAATGGCTGCTTATTGATTTCTCTCTCTCTTTCTCCCTCCGTGTCGGTCTGTATAACCTAAAGTGAACCTGACGAACCATTAGTGCAGCTCTTGTTAGCCATTTGACTGTCTCAGTCGCCTGCAGTCACTCCAGTGAACTGTGTTTGATAGGAATAACCATGACAGTGACCCAGTGACCCTGTCCACCCATACTAGCAGCCCTTGGGATTGATGAGCGCATTATTTATTTATTTATTCATTTGCATGAATGCCTGCATGCTTGTGCACATGAGTTTTATTTGAGTATAAGAGTATTTATTTAAGTCTGCACTCAGAGAATTTAGTTTGTTGTTTCTTCAAGCTACTTATTTAAAATGGGCTGAAACAACACAAGTTTTTTGAGACAACTTAATCATTTTATGTTCACTTCACTTGAATTTGTAAAAAACTAATAAGTAAACTTAGTTCCTTCATGTTGTCCCAAAACAAATCAATTAAGTGGAATTGTTTACAGTGTAATAAAAGTAAAGCACATTGTTTCACTTTAATTTACATAAATATATCCATTGCGCTGAATGAGCCAACATTATTTTATCCATATATTGACGTTTTGTTTTCACAAAAGTGATTTGAAATATTAGTAGAATATAATATTCTTTGTATGTTTTTGCACATACATTTAATAAGATGCAAACAACAAAATGGAATATCTCAGCTTTGTTTTCTGTTGGGTTCCAGCTATTTTAGATTATTCCTTACTAATTATTTTACTGTGAAAAATATTTACATTCCAGTGTTTCCTTTAGGTTTTTTCCAGCTGTGGCGGCAGGCCTTTTGATCTACCAACTACCTATGGCGTTATTTCAATGACAAATGTCGTGACGCAGTACTACAAGTCGAGATCGGATTTATGTAATACGAGCATGCAGCTCAAGTGCAATTTAGCGCGTTTATGTAGTGAATATGTCTCCAACATTTTCCAATGTCTCCAATAGACCTACAGAGCAGCATTAATGCGTCCTGAGGTAAAGTGAAATGGGTATAAACTCCAGCAAGATAAAGTCTTTGTTGTATGCAGAACCACATACCTTTATCTACAAATAAAGTATACTTATGGAAACTTTTCATCCTAACTGAAAGCTATACGCCGTGTTTGCTGGCCTCACGCATCACGCACCTGTCAGTCAGTCAGTCAGCATGTCACCTTAAAGGGTTAAACAAATAACGCACAGCACTACTACGGTTACAGAAAAGCTTGCGCTGTTATAATTCACTTACCTTTTAATACGTTTTGGTGCGATTAAAACCAGCTATTAAAAAAAACGACAATGTTTTGAATGAGAAGCTGTAATGTAGCCGTGGCGGGATGAATTTTGGTGTGGCACCCCGCCATGGAAAAATAAATGTAGCGGAAACCTTGCATTCTCATACATTATTATGAGATGGCATATTAGTGCATGTGTCTTTAAAAAAATGTATGGCCTAGTGTATACCTGGGCGTCCATTCTTCGTACCTCACTTAAACAATTTAAGATGATTTGACAGATCCAGGATCTTTTAATCTTGATAACTGATCTCTGGCTAATTTGGTTCTTCAAACAAGTTTGCGAATCAGATTAAAATGTCGAATAAACTGATCTGAGATCGCTGAGTGTGTTGTGAAGGACAGATATATCGATCTTTGGAATCATGATCAGCAATGCAATGATTGGCTGACGGCACAGCAGCGTAATGACATCATCTGAAAAATATTTAATTATATCAAATTCATAGTAAATGGTTTGTTAAATATGATACACAATAACTTTCCACATTTGTTGTGGGCTGCAGGCTTTATTTAGTTTTACATTTAGGAGTCATTTTCTTAGTTATAGAAGTCTAGGTTTCTTAATCTGTTTAAAAACAGGCTGTTTTCAGTTTTTAATTTTGCAATAAAAAAGCATTTTAATATTGGTAAAAGTGTCTACAACTCTCATATTAGCTGTCAAAACATGTGCATGATTGCATAAATTATTATTCCTTTAAAAAAACAAAACAAAACAAAAGAAACAGTTGAATATTGGTCATGTCTATTATTATAGACTAATTGTACTGGTTGATACCTTAAAATAGTATGCATTTGTATCTAAAAAGTCCATATTAATAAAGGTTCTCTTTGAACCCCTTGGGTAGAACCACCCCATGACAGTTATTGTACTTTTATTTTTGCATACGTTATTTATATATATATATATTTATACATATAAATTTTTAAAAACTGATTTACTATTTTCCCAAATGTATATAGTCTATTGATTATTACTACTACTGTAAGAAAATATTAGTATTCGGTACATACTTTCAGAATTACCTTTGCTTGAAATGACCCGATCTAATCCTGTTGACATGAAATAAACCTGCTCCCGAGCAGGTTTGAGCTACCAGACCTGTTGCTATGACAACAACTCTCGGATAAGTTTTGAAGAACGAAACTATCCTGGATCATGTCAATAACCAAACCCAGCTAATTAAGTTATCCAAGTACGAAGAACGAACCCCTGATATAATAATGACACTAAATATGACACAAAGTTTAAATTGGATGTAAAAGGAGTCATAGATGTATTTGATTGCATGTTAAAAGAGATGTCTCTGTATAACTCTGCTATAAAAGTTATATGTCATTATATCAAGCTGCTTGAAGTACCAAATTGTACTGACCCTATAGTTGGTACTGGAGAAAGCCACATGATTTAACAGAGCTCATTATATGTTTAACGAGTGGTTGTATAGATGGTAAACAGGGTCAAACACAGACATCATCACAGTAGCACATGAAGAATATATTACAATAAACATTCACTAACAGTAAATAAAGTAATGTTTAACGTTAGATTTAAAAAAAAATTATAATCAAGTTATTTCATAGATGTATTCGAGTTTTTGGAATTTCACCATAAATTAAATATTAAATAAACTAAATTAAACTATATTACTATTATACAGTACTAGTATGATATGCAGAAGACAGACACCCACTAAAATGTTGTTCAGCTTAATATTAAAAAACTCTTGTTAGCCATATAGTCATAGTCACCAGTGATCCAGCCTGTGCAGATCGCTGAAGAACAACAAATCTGCCATTTTAATGAACTACAAATGCCATCAAGCACTTCACTTAGACACCTGGTCCAAAACCCCCTTGATTGCAAACACACACATCATTGCTGAGTCTTGTTTCTGTTTCAGAGCATCACGTAAGTGTTTTCCTTACATTGTCTAGTCGTGTTTTGACCCTTGCCTTGTCTTACCGTTTTTATTGATTCTTTGCTGCCTGTGCTGACCTTTTGCCATTTTGACCTCGATCTTGGATGAGCTTTATGCTCCTGTTTGCTACCTGTTTGACCATTGCCTGCCTGAATACTGTTCTTCATAAACTGCATGTATATCCTCACCTCTGTTGTCCCAGACCCTTACATGACACATATGATCATTTCCTTTATATTTTTGAGTAAGTACAGGTCAGAATAAGTATGTTGTTTCACTTTTATGTAAATAATATATCCATTGCGCTGGAAGAACTATCATTATTTTGTCCATATATTGCCATTTTATTATCACAAAAGGGATTTGAAGCATTAAAGTAGACATGGGCATTTAATATGCTGTGCATGTTTTGCAAATGTTTTAATATTCATTTATTTAATTTCATAAAATGATCTTGATGGTAAATGATGTTATTTTTATTTGTATTATAATGGCTCTAATACAAGTTGGTGGTTCGTTCCACTGTAGCGACCCCTGAAAAATCAGGGACTAAGCCGACTGAAAATAAATGAATGAATGAATGGTCCTAATATAATATTAATAAAAACAAATATAATAAATATGTAATGAATTAAACTCTAAAACTATCTATTTAGTTATTCACCTAATATTTCTTTCACTCCAAGCAATCTGTTGTTGATTACTTGTAACCTTGGCAGAAACACCAAAACTTTCCATTTCTGCCATGCAGTACAGAGTGGGCAGAGGACATTTTTGAGTGTGATGAAAATGCCTCTCTGCCCACTGCATTGCATTCCTGTGTGCCCTGCAGAAAGAGCGAGCGAGTGAGTGGGAAATGAGAGCAGAATTAAAGGAATAGTTGGGCAGGGCACAATGCTGTTGTGCTGTGAGGAGACTCGCACAATGACTCTCTCTTTCAGCAGAACACAGCAGCTAGTGCAGATCAGCGCCTTGATGGTACACAGCTGGTGTGTGTAGCGGAGAGAGAGAGGAAGGAAGAGAAGAGAAGACAGATCAAACTGTATAGCTATAACTCATCACGCATGAGGTCATTGTTCAGAGTTTATTCATTCACCAGAAAGATTTGCTCTGTAGGTTACATCAGCACAGCAGATGGCAAGCAGCCTGACTATTATGAGTGAATTATTTATTTAACAGATTACTTAAACACATTTGTTAAAAATAATGACAACCTTTATTTAAACCTGCATGATTACAGATTTAAGAGACTGCAATGAAGTGTTTAAACATCTTTTTTTTTTCCTGAATGTTGCATATATTTGTTGACATTTTTTTCAAGCTATCAGTAGTGTAAATACAGGATTCTGAGTTTAGTCTTTTCAGTGTGTGTGCATCATTTTTATGCATTCAGAAATTTGCCAATTTGCTAACTGATTGTTGATTTGACAGATTGTTACTACACTGTAAAAAATATCTGTAAATCAGTTAAAGCCACAAGGGCTTTTTTTTTCTGGATTGCTTTTGAAAACACTATCGCTTGGGTTTAGGGAAGTCAGTCAGTCGACAGCAGCCTATGGCACTCAAGAGAAATTTGAGATCTGAAAAACATACACAGTGGCCTCTGGTGGATTCGCGGAAATAAAAACTGCAAAAGTGTACCTCCTGGGACGTACTTGCAATCTCCAGGAATGTATATAGGGGTACGTATCAATTAGGGTTGATGGATATTAGAAAAATCTGACATTGCGATTATTTTATTTTGCTGCGATTTATATTGTGATATTATTACAATATCGGAGGATGACTTGAATAGTAGAGGAGTGAATCAAAGAAATTGCAAGAATAAATAAATAACATAAAAGTGAAATAAGTAGTCAGATATTCAGGTACAGTAATACGATACGATATTATCATGACATTCTGCCCCCGATTATGATAGATCATCAATATATCACAAGAAAACCATCCACAATATAACATGATATTTGTAAATGAAGACGGAAAAATGCATTAAAGTTATAAGATGCATTTCATTTTTTATAATTATTTGTTTGGGTTTTTTTTAACCTTTAATTGGAAAGTACAGTGTAGGTTACAGACAGGAAAGTATAGGGAGAAGAAAGAGTCAGCAAAGGACCTCAAGCCGGGAATCAAACTTTGGTCACCGTGAGCACAATGGTGCTATATGTTAGCGCATTTAACCACTAGGCTATTGGCGCCGACGTAAGATGTATTTCTTTTATTAACAGCACATATATTTCTTAGAATTGCAACATTGATGTATGTTCGATCCGCCATTATGAGAAGAGCCCTCTCATGCGTATCGCTATTTTGTCCTGCCCCTATTGAATAACCAAATGTAATGTAAAATGTAAACACTTTACATTCTTCATTGCTGATCAACAATAATAATCCCAACTCCACATTGAAGTGCTCCACTGCTATGTGACTATTGTGAATGCACACATTGCGATATCAATGCTGCAACTACATATTGTGCAGCCCTAGTATCAATAACGATCCTGGGTTGCAACGATGCATTCATTTAATGAGTTCACAAAACTTCTTTAGTTCCACTTTCAGATTCAAAACACTGAGCAGTTCATTGAGGGCAGTGTAAAAAAACACTAATTGTGACATTTATTCTTTTGTCTAGATTGTGAAACAAGGCCAGAAAGCCTTAATTAAAAATGTCTGTCAGCCTTTTGTGTGCATTCTGAGTTTATTATAGTGTGTCCTTACAATCTTGCAAACTTGTTGACCTCAGCATCATTGTTTGGACTAAAAAGCAGAGCTTAACAAGCTCACATTCTGTATATGATTGAACATGCAACCTATGCCCTATAAACACAAACATCCATCTCTCAGAGTCTGTTAAGGAATAAGATGTTTTTTTTCCCTGGGGAAGCGTGTCCAGGCAGGCCGGGATTGAAGCCTGGGACTTGCCTTGCTAAAGCGCCTGATGGAGAGATATTTCAAGCGTAGGCTAACACAGCAGCAGCCCGAGGGCAGGGAGGACAGCTCTCCTAACACAGCTCATTTATCTTAGTCCATGTCCATGCTCCTCATTCTCCATCAGAACTCATGTTTGATTCTTAATTCTATTCAACACTTCTGCAGCACTTTTTTTCTTCTTCGTGAGACTATTCTTTATTAAAAATGTACATAATTTACTACATAATCTACATTTGTAAGGTTTTAGTATTAGAATTAAATGGCCAGTTGTTTTCTATTTAAGACACATTCTTCTAATGACCCTTGCTTGGAATTTCCAACAGTTGAAAACATGCAAAAAAGGCATCTGAGGTTGTATGCCGAACTTGGAAACTCATGTGGAAGTCAACTTTCAGAAAGATGCGGATGTGCGCTATTGTTCACAAGTGTGGGGTCAGTTTTTTTTTTTTTAAGATCCCTATTCAGCAAGGAAGCATTAAATTTATCTAAAGTAAAAACATAGACATCAATATTGCTCCAGTTTATGTGTATGATAATATTTAATCGATTTTTTTTTGAGAACTTTATCCATGAAATAATCCCCCCAAAACAAACAACAACAACAAAATTACAATTTTCATAAGATTAAAGCAACCTTTCAACATCATTAGGAAATGATTCTTGAGTAGCAAATCAGCAAAATAGAATTGTATTTGAAGAATCATGTGACAGAAAGCTGGTGGTGATGTTAAAACTTCAGCTTTGACATCACTGGAATAAATCACTTTTTAAAAACACATTATAATAGTAATAATAACAACTCTTCACCGTTTACAGTAATTTTGATCACTTAAAATGCAGTATTGGTGAGCATAAGGTTATTACGGTTATCAATATGATTAGGGCTAGGCCAGGGGTTTCCAAACTCGGTCCTGGAGGGCCAATGTCCTGCAAAGTTTAGTTCCAACCCCAATAGACCTTTCTCACAGCGGAATAGAACACCGGAAGAGCCCTTCGAAGCAATGTATCGCTATTTCCGGCTTCACTAGCGGTCGCTGAAACATGACAGCCTCAGGACAGCGGATGACATTCTCACTGTCAACTTTGCCATAATTTGGACAAGAAGACGTTGTTCGGTGAATGTGTAAAACTGACGTAGACTAAATAAAACAGCATTTAAAAGATTATACCGATTTGCAGAATTTGTGCAAAAAATCTGTCTTATACAAAGCGTTTGCAACTATAGGTTACAGTAAGGTGCGCAGCCAACAGCATACAGTAAGATCTGCTCATCCAAGCCATTCGTAAGAATGATTAACTAGGCTATTTTACATCCAGCAGGATTAGTTTTATGTTAGTAGTCCCGTCCGTTAGGTGTGCTCCTTCCTTTGTATGCAGGCGAGTTGCTATCAGTTAATGTGAAAGAACGAGGAGCCACATAAATTACAGGTCGTTTAATGCTCGTAAGGTTTTCTCAAGTCTAGAAACATAGTTTAGCTGCTACTCGTGGAAAAATAAAGGTATTCATTGTATTTTTTTAAAAATTATTTATTTAAGGAACAGCAAATAACATTTTACAATACAAAAATATACATGCCAGGGGGTAATTATAAATAAAATACAAATATACAAAATGTACATATGTAATAATTAAATAAATACATTATAGTGTTCACAAATTTAAAAGTGGGTAGAGCTTTCTTGTTAAGAGAGTCTCTGATACTGGTAATATACAAGCATATTTCAGTCATCAATATCTTGACATTTGGTTTCTTATTAGTAAATTTACATTTATAAATGTACAATTTTGTTAACAACATAAGCAAATTAAATAAATAAAACAATTTTCCTCTTGATTAGGATAGACAGTAAAGCCAAAAATACATTTTTCCATAATGATGACAGAGGTTTTGGACACTGAAAGTTGTACTAATAAATTTTTGCACTTCACTCCATAAGTTGACTATGCACAATGCCAAAATAAGTGTAAAACCGACTCCTCATATTCATTACAAAAACACAATTCACATCAATCCCACTTTTAAATTTTTGTTAATAATATTTTGCTGGTTAAAATCTGTGAAGTTTATAGGATATTTCTTTAATTTGATTTCTAACATGATATTTCTGTAGGAACAGCCAGACTTTTCTTTCTTCCAGCAAATCAATTCACCCTTTAAAAAAAAAACATCCAATAAAATTGCATGTAAGGTACATTAATGATTTCTCTTTGGAAAAAAGTACAAATAGCTTTATTATTACTCTTGGTGTTTATTGTAAAACAAAATTTGCCAACATAAGATTTAATAACCTCAAAAGACGATGTATCAGAAGGATGGTCTCGATTAATACCTTTAAATAACATATGGGTCTCTGAAGGAATTGATTAAGACCATAATAGATTAATGACCATGATAGGAACACTTGTTTGTGGAAGGCAGATAATTTAACTGGAATTTTGACTATATTATAATTACCCAGATCCTGTTTATATTATTTCATGTTTTTTGTGTGTTTTTATAGGTGCAATAGATTTTTGTTACTCAAAGTATTGTTTTTTAAACATGCACTTGAAAAAACTACCTTATAGCGATGTTGTTCTTCACAAAACTGAAAAAAACTGCTTCATAAAAGCCCAAAAGGGACAAAAATATTTAATTGTGATTTTTCTAACTGATTTTGCAATCTTATTTGGGATTAGTTTTGTGTGTAAAACACACTTTAATTGAAAGCAATGCAAGATTCTTTAATTGTATAGATAAATATATATTTATTAACTGTCTATATAAACATGCGTTTGCATAACATGTTACAGGATTTACAGTGAGTCTTCAAAATCGTGATAATCAACCAGGGTTTAAATGGTAATGAAAATGTGTAATGGTAATATTAACTAGGGATGCTCCGATCAGGATTTTTGCAGCCGATACTGAGTACTGATCCCTTGTCATGGTGATCGGCCGATACAGAGTACCGATTCTGATTCTTCTAGTTTTATATAACTTTGCCATTGCATAAGCACAATTACCCTTTAAGTATGAGATCTCGCATTACATAAGATAATAAATTAAAGATGTTGCATACATGTACTGAAGCAGCTTTACAAATAGAAAATAGATAAAACAGATTAAAAATGGTAAGAGAAATGACTACTAATGCAATTTGGAAACATTGCTCATGTGTTGTAGCGCTGCTGATGCATATCCCGGATGCATCTTCCTTTGCTTGTAAACTTGTAAACAAACACTTGTGATTGTTCATGAGATCGGCCAGATCAACGAGTACCGATCGAGTCGTGAAATGTGCTTATCGGCTGATACTGATCTTCGGCCGATTGATCGGAGTATCACTAATATTAACCTTTTAAAACTTTACTGTGGTTTACCTTGAAACCGGTAATCATGACAACACTACTTAACAGATAATCATAGAGGCATGTAAGAGAGCTCCCTTTTGATAATAATGAAGTATTCTAAAGACAGATTTTAGCAAATGTTAGCATTACATAGCTCTTCTTCTTTGCAGACGTGCAAAGTTTATTTCTTCATATCCCTTAAAAACCAATAATTTCTTTGAAAGGAGTGCAGGATAACTTCCACATACACCAACGAGGGCCAAACGTGGGTGGTCATATGTTAAAGTGCTTATCATAGAATGTGATGTCAATATTATCATGGTTTCTAGATGGCCCATGTTTGCGTTATTATCGTTGTTATGCATTATAGTCTGTGTGGGCTGATTAAGGAGCTTTGCTTTTTGAACATTAAAGTATGTCAGTGTAGTACAGCATCAAACTCTTTTATTTTTAAGACAAGAAAGTTCAGCTTTCCATGTTATGGCCCCTTAAGCAAACCTTAGCAATCCGTGACCTTTCATTATCAGCGAATCCTGTTTTCTTGATCTCCAGTTTGTTTTTCTTATTGGATGTGCCGAGTTTGTTATTTTCACCACTGACATTCCACCATACCTCCGTCTTCTCTGTCTATCTTTACAGCTACTTTCTTTCCCAAGATCAGTCTCTTCTTTAAGCTGCTTATTTGGCCTTATTTGGTTATCTCTCAGCTGAAATACACATTTCTCTGCCTCTCTCTTTCCAGTAATCTTCTCTCACTCTCAGTTGTTACTGAAGGTCTGCTGGTTTAAAAACAAGACTGTATCTGAGAGGACGCTAGAGTTACATGACTATTTGAGAAAAAATGAATAGTTATCATGAAGATGATTGTGATTCTAGGTGGTTGCAAAAAATCAGCTTAACAAAGCAATATGGTTTATTTCTTCATTTTTTCAAAGATGATCTAAATGGGCTACACTTAGCACTACACTTTTCATTGAATTAAATTCCATTCATATACATGCAAATGCAAGGGACAGAAAAATGAAGCTCGTATTCGTTTCTACATTCCAAAGCTCAAGTTTGGTGAACTTCTGACCTTCGAATTTGCGTCACATGAAGACATGCAATCAATAGAAGTTAGCAAATAAACAAATAAATTATATGAGACAACATAAACGCAAAGAGTGAGGATTTCAAATATTGAATTTTTAAATAAAAGACACTCTAAATGAACTTGTCCTCGATCCCATAGTTAAATTTACTTTTTTTCCTTCATAAATCTAGAACCTGTCCTCTGCCCTTTTTCTGGCAGCAAAAAAAGATGCCTGTTGCAAATCAGCTGCATGTTTCCATGAAAACATGTAAAGAGTGATGTAAGAGTCTCTGCTGTGGAGAGGTGTCGCAATATTTCATGCCATAGGATCTTGGAGTAGGGCTGAACAATATATGGTTTGAGCATCAATGTTGCAATGTGTGTATCCGCAGTAGTCACATAGCATTTATTAAATATTAACAGATAACAATATTAATGTATACAATCATGACCATGTTATTTTACATGTGATTGTTCAGTTTGTTAATATTTGAAAACTGTTAGACTTCCCAGAAAACCATAAAGCACTTTTATTTTTGCTTTGTCGTATTTATATATGCTTGTAATTTATCAAATCTTAAGCAGACGCTCTGCATAGAAAATGTCATGATCACTTCAGTCAATCTAAATGAATGAAATCTTCACAAACAGAGCTATTGAAATCTGGTGAAATTCGCAATTAGGCATGGGACGATAACCGATTTCAAGGTATATCGCGGTTTGGAAAAGTCAAGGTTTTTAAGCCGCCATAATTTTCTGCAATAACGTTCCTAAGGTATGTGTAAGATTTTTTTATTTACATTTTTTTTGTTTTTTAGGACAGCAGTATCTACAGCAGAAAAGATCTCCAAAAATGTCGTTATAAATTGTAAAGAAATCTGTGTTATTGAAACAAATGAAGACAGCAGAAGTCAATGAATCATTTTCATTATTTAGCCTGACATGTTTACTGCTCCAAAATATTTTACATTTTTCAAAAAATAAAATATATTGCTTTCAAAGGGGAAACAATTAGTTGCTTTTTACCCAGATATTTAAAAAGAATATGTTTTAGAGCAGTAGTCACAATACCGTAAAATCGTGATATTTTTATCCAAGGTTATCATACCGTCAGAATCTTATACCGGCCCATGCCTAATCGCAATATATATTGCAGCAAAGCAAAAGATTGCAATGTCAGATTTTTCCAATATTGTGCAGCCCTATCTTGCAGTATTAAAAACATAACTTGTATTTTGTCAATCAAAAAAGCTGTCTCGCTTTATCAGCAGCATGACATAACGTTAGAAGATTGAACCAGTTCACTTATGTTATATTTCTACAGTCATTTTATTTATTATGGTTACTTGAAGTGTCTGACAAAAATGTCTTATATTCTAGCATGTGCACTCAACGCATGTTTACTATAGATAGACTAAATACACCTGGTTGCAAATTCAAAAGTAAAATGTGAGTACAGATTCAAAAATGATTTCAATTTGAACTAGGCTACACACAATATCTCCTGATATTAAACCTCTCTATAACCATGAACATATATTAGGATAGTCTGTGTAGATCTAAAAATGATCATGCTTGAAAAATGTGCCCAGTCTCTGTTTGCACTTTGAGTGTTGATAGGTGACAGGTATATTGATTGAGTATTGATAGGTGTTTTTATAGGGTTTTAAGTAGTTCATTTAGGGGTGGTATGGTGGCTCAGTTGTTAGCACTGTCGCCTCACAACAAGAAGGTCGCTGGTTCGAGTCCCGGCTAGGCCAGTTGGCATTTCTGTGTGGAGTTTGCATGTTGTCCCCGTGTTAGCTTGGGTTTTCTCCGGGTGCTCCGATTTTCCCCCACACAGTCCAAATACATGGCCGTAGTGTAGTGTAGTGTGTGTGTGTGTGTGTGTGTGTGTGTGTGTGTGTGTGTGTGTGTGTGTGTGTGTGTGTGTGTGTGTGTGTGTGTGTGTGTGTGTGTGTGTGTGTGTGTGTGTGTGTGTGTGTGCGCGTGTGTGCGTGTGTGCGTGTGTGAATGAGAGAGTATGAGTGTTTTCCAGTACTGGGTTGGGACTAGGACATCCACTGCATAAAAAACATGCTGTAATAGTCGGCGGGTCATTCCGCTGTGGCAACCCCTGATAAATAAGGGACTAAGCTGAAGGAAAATGAATGAAGTAGTTCATTTATAAGGTCTAGAAAGTTCTAGAAGCTCATAGCTGCACAGGTCTAAGGAGGCTCATGGGAAATCACACTGGAGAGAAAACAGCAAGTTGAGTTTGTGCCAAAATCAAACTTGTATGTTGTTGTCTTACAGAAATTTATACTCCAAATTCCAAAAGTGGTTTCTTGTTTTTATAAAGACAGAATTTAGTATCTCATCGTCTCGTGAGATAAATGTCAGTTTAACAAGTCAAACAAGTTTGTAAACAAACATTGAACATCCCAGCAAGTCACTTTTGTTTTGCATTAGGAGTGATTCTAATATCATTAATGATGTACCAATCTGGAATTTTTATGGATAATTTAGAATTTTGAGTCAAATCATCAGCAAAATCTGGCCAATTTTTGTTTTTACTGTGCAAGTGGTCAATATATAAGCACTGTTTTGCATATATGCCAGTTTATCAGTAAGTGACGATTTTGTTCTGTTTGACTCGTTGGATAGAAACGCTGCTTTCTTTGCACGTCTTTTATGCGATATTCCAGAACTTTAATAAAAAAGAAAACATCCGGTTGCCAAATCATGAGCAAAAACTGGCCAATTTCTGTTTTTTACTGCTCAATTGGTGCATATCTAAGCACTGTTTTGCATATTTAGACACACAGAGCTATATACTGCAGCATTATGACATTGCTCAGCAGGACTGCAACAGACACTGAGGGTTATTTTGAGGCCTGGAAATTGCACTGGAACCTTGCTGGTGTATGGAAATGAGAAATTCATGAATTTTCCAGCAAACAGAAATTGGCCATCAGCCACGAGACACATGGAGAGAGCAGGAAGTGCTGCCCACATCTGTAATCCTCATTTGCATGACTCACGTTCCAACATCAAGAGGCCATCGGGACAATACACCTTTCCAAGATCCCATTCAATCTATGTATCTCTGCAGAGTCCATACAAACAACAGGAAAGAGCTCACAGATGGGTTGATAATGAGAACCATGGTTTATTTTCAAAATATCGTCTGAAGTTTTGTGTGTGTGTTTATGTGAGAATGTGTGTCATTGGGACAGGAACTTCTAAATTATCTGTACATGTGCGTGTAGTACAGTCAGATTAGTTACTGAAAACCCATAGAGGATTGGTATCTGTTTCGAATGAGCTGTTATCTGCTCTGGGACGGGCTGGAAGCTCCAAGGGGGCGTTCTGTTATGGTTGAGTGTCATTGTCTGGTTGACTTCGAAGGGCATTACTGGACTATTCCCAAGTCCCAGATTTGTATTTGGATTCAGGGTCCAGAATTAACACTTGGCCAGCAGTTAATGCGAGTAAATGGACTTTGGCAAGTATGTAAAACTACCTGCCAGTTGGCCGAATATTTTAATAGGAGCATAACACAATGTTTATAAAAGTTAGTAAGAATGAAAATCAGACCCTCTCTTATTTCTGTGACGTCAGTTATACAAAAAAGTCTGATAATAAAAAATATTATCAAGATATATATTTTTAATTTTTTTTTAGAAATATACATAAAACATAGAAATTGTAAAAATATACATGTAAATTGCACATACTGTAAAAAGTTTTATGTCGGTACAAAAAAAAAAAAAAAAAAATTCTTATTTCCTTTCGCTTTTTCTTGTTCCCTAAACTTTTGAAAACATCAGCTGCTCTGACCTAAAATTATTTGTCAGTAATACAAAAAACATTTAGTTGGGTTAGCAAAGTTATTAGTTTTCTGTAGAGCTGAACGACTCTGTAACAAAGCTTTTTAAGATGTGCCAACTGAACATTTTTTGTCTGCAGAACTGGAATGCCTGAAGCTGAGTGAACAAAAAAAACATAATCCTTATTTCCTTTTTTTGTTTACTCAACATTTTTTTCACCTTTAGTTGATATGACAGTAGAAAGTATAGACAGGAAAGCATGGGGATAGAGGGGAAGAATCGGCATTGGACCTTGAGGCAGGAATCAAACTCAGGTCACCGTGAACACCGGAGTGTCGTGTGTCAACCATAGACTGTAAAAGATATGGACGTAGTATCCGTGACGTCACCCATAGGTTTCTGAACACTGCAAAAGAAGCTACAAGTAGGCGCGGCCAACCATCGCCATTTTGTCTGCGCGTCATCGCACCAAACGCGGGATACCAAATAAGGGCAAAGAGGCGAAGAGTGAGCGGAGCTACAGACGCATGCTGGACTCTCAGCGTTTTGCTTAGACCTGGCTTAAACAGACTTATTACTTTGGGAGAACGCTTAATACTTCATTACCTGTGACTCGTTTGTGTTCTGACCACACGTGCTTGGTTGTACACTATATCAATAAAGTGTTTAGACTTTTAAAAACACTATTGTAATACATTGAGCCACTAAACATTGTTCTTATGACGTTTTTCGACAGGAGGAAAACGCGAATTACTATCAAACACTTCAGATATAGTCTGTGTTAGTAAATGCAAGGCTGTTTATAAAATCCAGCACTAACACTGTATGACAACGCTTCAGATGACTGTTTTATAGCCTACAACTAATCAATCTGTCAGATTCTGGAGTGCAATACTGGTCTAAAGAACATTTAAATGATAAATGATCTTAAATAGAACAAATACATTTATAGAGATGGTATATAAGCATATAAATTCCCTCACCTGTGAAATGGAGGCAACTTGAACGGTTTGTAAGCACAATTAAGTCCACACAGCATGCCATATCATCTGATAATTGCAGGAAATAATTCCAAAAGGCAAATGACGGTGTAAAGAAACATTAAACAAAACAAAAATACGATGAATATGCCGAGCTCAGCGGCTAATTAGCCAGAATCAGCTGAGGTGACGAGACAGCGACCAGAGACCTAGCTGTCACTCAAGTGGCCACGCCCTTAATTATGCAAACTTAATATAACCTAATAAAAACGAAACGGATGAGTTATAAAAAAATTCACTCCCCTCAGAGTTGTCATGAAGGGTAATCATAGCTATATGCACCAAAGCCATCGTTTGTACCAGGCTGTAAACATGTTTTTATCAGCTGTAAAAATGGCCAATTTACCAATGCAGAAAGAAAGCACTTGGACTTCCTGGAGCCAGCCCCCCAGGCGAGTCGATGAATTGCAGTTTTAGTTACTTCCGTATTGGCTTCCCGAGGGAGAGCGGGAGGTTGCCGCTTGGTGTCAACGCACTAACCACTACACCATTGGTTTTCAACTTTTGAAAATATCAGTTGTACTGACCTAAAATATCTGAAGTAGAGTGAACAAAAAAAAAAAACTCTTTTGGAAACTGGTACCAAGAAATAAAATATTATCAGAACAAACAAACATAGTTGAACTGAAAAAACAGGAAGGCATGCTTCACATGTGAAGCATTACAAAGCATTTTTTCTTGTTTGTCCTGCCATGTTTTGATCCTTGTCTTGTTTACCGTTATTGTTGTTTTACCTCTTGTTCTGTTTCTAATTCTGTGTCTAATAAATGTTTTGTTAACATTTGTCTCTGTTTTAGTTCTAGTGTTTGCTCTGATAATGTATTATTTCTTAGTATTATTTTTAATGTATTATTTCTCAACTTCAACTACAACCAATGGTGAAACATAGCACTCCAGTGATCACGGCGACCTGAGTTCGATTCCTCCCTCGAGGTCCTATGCTGATCCGTCTCCTCATGCTTTCCTGTCTATACTCTCTCCTATCAATTAAAGGTGAAAATAAATAATTATTAAAATACATGTTGAGTACATGAGTAAAAACAAAAGAAAATAAGGATTTTTTAAATATAAGTTTTTTCAACTTAAGGCATTCCAGTTCTGCAGACAAAAAATGTTTAGTTGGCACAACTTAAAAAGTTTTACAGAGTAGTTAATCTCTCCAGAAAACTAATAATCTTATCTTAACCAAACTAAATGTTTTTGTTTTACTGACAAATATCTTTAGGTCAGTGCAGCTGATGTTTTCAAGAGTTGAGTGAACAAGAAAAAGCAAACGGAAATAAGGACTGTTTTTTTGTTGTTGTTGTACTGGCCTAAAATGTTTTACAGTGCAGATTTTTTTTGTAATTTTTAACTTGTCGTTAACAATCAACTGCATAGATGCTTGTTTCTGCCACTGAATAAAAAATAATAAAAGGAAATTGTGACTTATCTCACAATTCTGTCTTTTTTACACTTCTTTGGGGGCTTTTTCATACCGTAACTCTCCCAGATGTGTGAAAGACAGTGAAGTTGTACTCATCAGAGAACAATACATGTTTCACATTGTCCACAGCCAAAGATTTTTTGCTGCTGGCCCTATTGAAACCTTCGATTTGCATTGGTATGAGTGACCAAAGGTTTGGCTATAGCAGGCCGTCCATGTATATTGACCCTGTGGAGCTCGTGATGAACCGTTTTGATGAAACTAGGAGAGTTGAGGTGCACATTTAATTCTGCAGTGAGTTTGATGTATTTTGGATACAATCCAGGTTAGCACCTGCCTGGACATCCCTTTCAGATAGCTTGCTCTTGCATCCACAGTTACTCCTGTTGGATGTGGTTAGTTCTTCTTTGGTGGTATGCTGACATTACCCTGGATATTGTGGCTCTTGATACATCACAAAGACTTGCTGTCTTGGTCACAGATTGTCCTCTTTTTGATATGTCACCCATAATGCTGTGTGCATTGCAATGTTTTAAGTGTGCCATTACTCTGCTAATTCAACCTTCACACCCTGCTCTTACTGGTGAAATGTGCAATTAATGAAGTTTGGCCACCAGGCTGGTCAAATTTAGCCATGAAACCTCCAACACTAAATTGTGTTTCACTTTCATTGTCCAACCACTTTGCATAAACTTGCAATTCTACCAGAAAGACCACCAGGGATATTAATATGATTTATAGTTGAATTAGTATGAATAGTTTGACAATTGGAAGCTTTTAAATCCAGCTATGACTGCCAAGGACGAAAGCAGGGGCGGAGCCTACCCCCTGGACAGGGCCAATCTTGTGGTGGTGGGGAGGATGGTGGGTGAACGTCTGTGTCAGTACCTGCAACCAAATGAATGAAATTAATGGAGAGCTTATATATTCCTTGTGTCTCTTGGCTATTGGTCGGAACTGATTGTGATGAGTGAGATGACATTAGGTCTTCCTGGTAGAACTAGCGCTAAAAGCTACATTTCTAGCAATTTTTTATGTATTTAGTTTTTCTCAGAATTGCATGACAATCTTAAATTTCTGAAAAAAAGTCATCTTTTTGAGATAAAAAGTTAATATTTTTAATTCCATGGCAAAAGAGAGCTTCCACTGGCACTCAGTTTTTCTTCAACTCCAGTGGAGGTTTAAGTTTCAGCCGCTGGTGTCCACACATACGGTTCCACAGATGTGAACACACGGGGAAGAAACACGTCATGCTTTCAGTCCAACATTATAATTTACATCGGCTAATTACACAGGGGATGAGTGAACTGAAGGGGCCCAGCGCTGGGCAAATTCTGACCACAACAAGACCCTCACTCCGCAGAAAAGAGAGAGCTTTTAGCGTAATGGATAGCAGGGCATGGTGATAGAGAAATGGAGATTTATTGTAAAGTAAATTGAAAATGGTTGGGCTTGATATCACCACATGCGACTTATTATTCTTTAACTCCCTGACCCATTAATGGACTGCATTTTTTTCATATACTTAAATACACATTCAGGTATTAATTCTAACTATTTGTTTGTTTTCATGTTGTTTTCTTTAAATTGGTTGAACATTAGTTAAATGAGGGTTTAGGGCCCTATCATACACCCGGTGCAATAAGGTGCAAGACGTGTTTGGTGCGATTTGTTGCTATTTTCAGACCAGCGCAACCCTAAATTTCCCGTTTTATGCCACTTTGTTTAAATAGCAAATTGTGGACTTTTTGCTTTGTGGACTCATGGGTGTGCCAGTCTATAAAGGAGGTGTGTTAAGGTGCATTGTTGGAACGTTGCTATTTTGAGGAACTAAAATAGACTGCAATAGTCCAGTGCAAAGCGCGCTAGTTGTGCACCTTAAACACATACAAGTTGCTTAATACGCACAAGATGTACAGCAATACAGAAATATATTTACAAATGAAAAGGAATTAAAGGATTAAAATATTACAAACATTATTATTTTCTACATAAATATAAAAAAAACACTGCCTCTATGCCTTCAAGTCGGGGAGTTTTTTTTCAGTTTATTCATGACAATTTGCTTTTGTATAATGTTATTATTATTATTAGCAGTATTATTTATTATATGCATATTTATATTTGTTTTATTAAAAACAAGCATAGATTTGTTCACTTGACCATATGGGGCATAGGACGTGTGTTTGGATATAAATCAGTTTTTTAACCACACTTCGTTACTATTGCTCATTTATTCGTTTGCTGGAAATTAGAACTGAATTTAGAAATAGTTTGAAACAAATCTTTGTACTTAAACTAAATTAAATATGTAGGCTAATGGATGTCTTCAGTGGAGTGCGTATAACACCGTTTCCTTTTCCATGAACGTAAAGGAGTAAAGTAGAGTAATAGTAAAGTAAAGAGAAAGTAAAGAGGCCGAATGGAGGAGGCTCATTCTTTTTCCTTGTGCTGCAGATGGTCTGTTTAACTGTTTTATTGCTAGTGAAGTAGTCAGTTTTTCCATTTACAAAGTCTGCCATGTAAATAGTAAATGCGGCGTGATGCAACTGCCTCTTAAAGGGAATGTGAGATGAGACTCTGATTGGTTTAATGCATGTTATTCTCAAAACACACCCATAACTCATTAAGAGAATAAGCACAACCCTGTTAGACCATACGCCGGGCACAGAGCGTATTTTCCTTAAAATAGCAAAAGTGGATTTGGACACGCCCTTAATGCTTTTGCACCCTGTGTTTTAGACTTTGCTCCTAGATCATTAAAATAAAGCCCATAGTGTTCAATGAGGGTACAGTTAATGTAAAAGTAAAACATACTATATAATATAATATATTATATTATATTATACACACACACACACACACACACACACATATATATATATTAGGGATGCTACAATACAGTTAGCTTACGGTTCAATACATACCTCGGTTTTTTAACACGGGGTTCGGTTCTGATGGCTTAACACATAAGTGTTTTTTTTTATTGTTATTCTATGCTTAGGCAATAGGAACAGTAAGAAAGAGAAAAAAATTTAAACGATTTATTGCAATACTTCTTTATTTTACTTCAAAGCCAAGAAAAGTACACTAGTTCCTAGTGTATTGTATAATAAAACAATTAACACTGAAATCTCACAGCTGCTGGTAGCCTATGTACAAACTGGGGAACACATAAATTCCAACATTTTAAAAATAAACATGCATGTGAAGTTAATAAACATAAATTGACCTTTTCAAATAAACACATTTGTACTTCAGTAAATATAAATAAACCATCTTAATTAAACTTAACACTGCCTTTGTTATTTTTATATGTCTTTCGGAACCAGTTGGATATGTTTGCTGGAAGGATTCAGTGAGGGATTGTTGTTTTATGGAGGTCTTTATTACCTTCTCTGCTATTCTGCCTTCAGACAGTGATATTGCTGGGTAATGGCGACGGAGATGTGCCGTCATGTTGGAAGTGCTTACGTTCGATTAGTCTATATGTAACCGAAATGTCCCAACACCGCGGATTTTAAAGACACCGGCGCTTCCTCTTATTGCTCCCTCACTTTACTGCCGCTCGCCATGTTAAAGTGTGGAATGATGATGGAGTGCCCCATAACTTTAGAGCATAGTGATTAAATATTTACTAGCGGGGAGGAGTTTCCTTATCTCAGCTCGTAGACTTACAGGCACACACAAACAGTCTATTCGGAGAGAAATAAAACGCACATAAATTATTTAAACGTAAACCTGGAAAAACCGCAATTCACAAGCGCGTATTGAACCGTGGATGTCGTACCGTATGGGGACAACACGGTGGCTCAGTAGTTAGCACTGTCGCCTCACAGCAAGAATGTTGCTGGTTTGAGCCCCGGCTGGGTTTCCTGTGGGTGATCCGGTTTCCCCCACAGCTCAAAGACATGCGCTATAGGTGAATAGACTAAACTAAATTGGCAGCGGTGTTTGTGTGCGAATGTGAGAGTGAATGGATGTATCCCAGTACTGGGTAGCAGCTGGTAGGGCATCCGCTGTGTAAAACATATGCTGGATAAGAGGTTCTTTCCGCTGTAGCGACACTTTATAAATAAAGGGACTAAACTGAAGAAAAATGTATATATATATATATATATATATATATATTGTTCATCCCAACTTTAAAAGTTTGTGGTTACAAACATATTCATGGCTTAAATTTTTTTTCAATTATTTCTCAGTTATTTCAATAGGAATCCTTACAATTTGGAGTTTTGTGCGAGGGTGACAAGTTCACCAGGCAAATTTGACTGATGTTCAAGTTGATCATGCAAATTCACCACGCTGACCTACAGAAAACGACTTGTTTTGAAAGTGACTTTTATCTGAGCGGTGCATCAATTCTGAGTACACTGTTAACACATTTTGCAAATGTTAACACCCCATAAAGACACTGGTTACACCTTGTATTTGCATGCGTGTTCCACAATCTGATCTGGGCATTATGATAGAGATGTCAGAGAAACTCAATGATCACACACTCCAACAGAGACATACATCTACATGAACATATTATTTTAATCAATTAAAATGCAACCTCCACCCTACTAATAAATGGTTACAGGAACATCTAGTTTTAGATGGTGAATTGTTGCCTGGTGACCCATAACCCTCTGGATTGTGGAAACATTGATGGTTGCCAGGAGGCACGGTTGCCATGGCGATGGGGTGTGGTTGTTAAAGCAGCTGTACTGATGTGGAATTCAGCAATGCAGAAGAGAAACCACACACACACACACACACACACACACACACACACACACACACACACACACACACACACTGAAACTCACCATTCCCCCCACTTTAACATTCAGAGTCATGCAGGATGTATTTTTAGAACAGAACAATTTCACAGTTGACTTAAAAGGGGTCAGTGTTGGTCAGGAGAATATCTCCAGGTATCTGACACATACGCAGCTCATCTTGATCCCTTCAGTCCCCCTGAAGCTTGTAAGAGACTCTTGAGAAATGTCATGTTTGCTGTCATTTACCATTGAGTATTAATTTAACTCATTGAATGTAACAGATTAGTTCTACAAACATCGCAACATCAATATTCAACATAAAATCACTACTTCAGCATTACATATACTTTATTTAAAAATGAAACAACATAGTATTTTGACATATAAAAGAATAAGCTATTTATTTGATTATTTTACTTTGGGTTTGTTTTAACTTAAGTAAAACCTACACTCTTAAAAATAAAATGTTCCAACAGGAGTTTTTGAGTGATGTAGAGAAGTCATTTTTGGTTCGCCACAGAAGCTGAACTGCTCTTTAAAGAACCTTTTTTATGTTTTAATGAACTTTCTTTTTTTTTTTTAATCTAAAGAACCTAATGAAGAACTTTTTGTGGAATGGTGGAAAATTTTTTGCCTGTTAAAGGTTCTTCATGAAAATATTAGTGCAAATAAATAACCGTTATTTTTTTTAGTTTGGTGGTTTGAAGGATATTTGCAATGCATGAAGATGTAAAGGTGCAGTATGTAAGTTTGACACCCAGTGGTTGAACTAGGCATTGCATGCCTGGATCAAAACAAACGCAAGCGCAGGTTGCCTGATTGAGGACCAACAAGGCTAATTTAAACCGTGTTCTAAATAAAAGCAACGGCATGTAATAGAAAGAATATTTTCCACATTAAAAGGAGTTTTTGTTCTAACCAACTACTTGAATTAATATATTAGAAACACTGACAATGATCACCTCAGGTACACCTCATGTGGTTTATTCAGTGTTAAATGCTAACAATGTGAGTTTGAATGCCATTTTACATGACATTTTATTGCCATATACTGAAAGCAGCAGCAGATAGTTCACCTCAGATCTTGAATAAAATAAATAGTTTGAATTTGAACTTTAGAACTGTGACTCAAAACCAACACATAGTGATTCAGCATCTTCATTTAATAATGTTAAAGAGGTTTAATATGTATTAATTAGCTTATAAACCTTACTGGTTCGTGAGTGAGTGCATATTCTGTGCTTCTGAATGGCTGTGTTTAAATTTCTGTCATGATGCGTCTGGTGCAAACAGCCAAATTGCTTATCACTGCATATCTCATGATGTAACGTGTGGTTAGGACACGCGGTTACAATGTAACCTGCTCACCTAATGTTTACATTCATATTATTTATATTATTGGTAATTAATAACTTCATGTGGAACTCTGAATCTGTCTCATTTCGGAGTCTGCTACTGTCCACCAGAGGTCGCATTTCAATCACGGACACATGCCTTCAGAGCCTTTCTGACTGAATGAATGAAATACGCGGATTTCCACCAAGGTAAGCAGGGGTGCTAAAATATAATTGGCTAAACTAACATTGGGCGGGTTAAAGGGATCAAGACGAAGACAGCGTTTTGGCACGGAAAACACATCTTTAAAGCAGAATATCTGACTTCAGCATTGTTTTTCAGATAAACAAGAATGTTCACTTGGCATGTTTCTTAAATATCAGCGAACAACTTATGGTATTTTTATACTGTAGAAGAATCAAAAACTTACATACAGCACCTTTAAACTGAAATTAATATTAGTATTTTGGGGAAGCACTGTGATCCTTAGGCCCAATCCCAATTCTACCCCTCTACCCCTACCCCTCGTTTTGCACGTTCCCGTGACGGGGTAGGGGTGTCCCAATTCTCTTTAGCTTGAAGGCGTAGGGCTAAGGGAAAGGGGTAGATAGCCCTTCGAACGAAGATTTTTCAGGACCACACTTGAAACCAAGGGGTAAGAATATTTCCCAGAATACACCAGCCACAACGGCAGGAACGCTGCACCCGAAGATAAGGAGATCCACAAATTAGTATTTTTTTGGCATTATTACGAATTTTTTCAACAAACATGCATATGTTTTAATATTCATAACCGCTTTCATGTTTTACCGTCATGCTTAAAAAAAAAACGCTAAAATAAAATTCCGTGATCTCCAATCCCACAACATTCTGACACCCGATGACACTCGAATACCCTGTCAGAAAAGTCTAGTAGCTGGGAATGAGCTTTTTACAGTGTCTGCTATAATGGTAATGTTGTTTTTGGTGTGTTTACATACATGAATATGGCCACTGTGTAAATGCACAGTATAGTTACGATCTTACTGCCACATTATATTGTTATGATAACATAATATATGCCTTCAGTGATTTCCTGAAGATAAATACCAAAAAATAACACAACTGTAATAACTACAACAGTCGCAATCATCTGATCTCATATGAAGCAAGAGATCTTGATGACATGACTTGTGCAGATGCTGTATTGCTGTCCCAATTTTTAGGGGTAAATTTTAAAGCCCTTCACACTCGGTTTTAAGGGCCATGGGGAAGGGGAAGGGGTAGGGGTACAAAAATAGAGTTGGGATTGGGCCTTAATGTATGTGTGAAATCAAAATTTCTAATAGTTATTTTGCTCCCGCACATTGTTTTTCTTTATGTGAACAATTCATCCGTGCAAGTTAATCCACTGAAATTTTTTTTTGTTTTGGTAGTCTTCAATCAAAATCTGACCATTTGCTTTCACGCCAGGAGTGTCAGTCCATCTGTGTTGACGTCAGTTTGAATAATTAGAATAATTTAAGAATAATTTAATAACATTCTTAACCATGCCCCTCTTAACCGTTAGTTGGCTATGAGCGAATGATGCGCAAAAATAAAGCCTCATCCCCTACTCAATATTTAGTTTCAGTTAAAGCACAACATCATACTGAAATTAAAGTCTCAGAACTTCTGATTCACGCAGAATTTAAATACTCTTTTAATATGTCATCAAATTATTTTTGTTCTAAATATGCCTCACAATAATTATTGGTACACACACTAAATGACATGTTAGTGTAAGTGTAAATAGATGCTATATTTGTATTTTTGTTTGTTTAAAATAAAAACTAATTAACAGGACACATTATAATATATATTGAATGCAAAATGCGCTGCGTAAAACATACTGTATGCTGGATAAGTTGGCGGTTCATTCCGCTGTGGCGACCCCTGATTAATAAAGGGACTAAGCTGAAAAGAAAATGAATGAATGAATACAAAATGCATTTAAAGCTACACATTGAAATGCCCTTTCTGTCCCTGAGCCGTGTGTGTGTGTCTGTGCATTTACGTCAGCACATCTGCTCTGTGTTCAGTTTCTGCTCTAATCTCTCTGGTCTTCATGTAGAACAGGTGCGAAGCCCCTCAGACGTCCTTTCATGCACATAATTCAGGCCCACTCATATGCAGGCCAGTTGTGTAATATTTTAACATCATTACTCTGTATATTATCTGAAAACAATATACTAGCTAGTGTGAATCTGAGCGCAAACAATAAGCTTCTGCTTTGATGCTTCACTTTTCCATCAGTACATTTGCATTTAATCGTTTAGCAGATGCATTTAAGCAAAGTCACATACAAATGAAGACAACAGAAGCAAATCAAGTCAGCAAAAGAGCAACGATATATCAGTGCTGTGAATTCACAGTTAGTCCAATATAGCTTTCATTCATTCATTCATTCATTCATTTTCTTTTCGGCTTAGTCCCTTTATTAATCTTGGGTCACCACAGCGGAATGAACAGCCAACTTATCCAGCATATGTTTTTCGCAGCGGATGCCCTTCCAGCTGCAACCCATCACTGGAAAACACCCATACATTCTCATTCACACACATAGACTACGGACAATTAAGCTTTCCCAATTCACATATCGCGCATGTCTTTGGACTTGTGGGGAAAACCGGAGCACCCAGAGGAAACCCACACGAACAAGCAATACAGCTTTATTTTTTAAATAAACATGAGAAACTGAAAGAGATGAAAATGGCTAGAGATTCAGCTACATGGGTCAATTTAGGGGATTTAGATGTAACGTTATACTCTAAAGAAACCTGGTTTCATCGCTCTTTTCCAAGGAACCATTATACCATGTCTGGGGATCCAGAACAAACACAAGAGCACTTTAGACATAACCAGGGCCAGACAGAATCTGCTGACCTTTTCTGCTATTTCTGTGTAGAATTTTGTAAAAATGGCGAATTTATGCAGAATAATTGTTTGTAACTTAAAACTTGAAATGAAAAATAATGACTTTTTAACTTTTAATTCAAGGTTTACATATTAAATCCAATTAGATACATAAACAAAGCAAGTCTCTCACATAATATATCTACTAAAAGACAAAAGTGTATTGTAAATAAATCATATAAACGTGCATATTAGTTAATAAAATTACTGAAATTAATATAAAAATGGAATAAATATACTGTATATTTACAGACATTTACATAAATAAATAGACTCAATGATGGGCTAAAAATTCTGGAAATTCTGTGCACACCAATTCCATGTGGGCCTGGACATAACTTTTTTTATATTTTTCTATTATATATTTCATGCTTTAATGCCTATTTCTCAATACTGTGTGCAGACTGTGTTTTCTTTAAGCGACAGGGCAATTTGTAAGTTACTTTTTTTTGTATTGTGCGCTAGGTCATCTCATACATTTTCGAAAAGTGTTGTGTGTGGGATTTTTCTTTTGCAATAAAAACAGTTATTTATATTTTACAGAGTGTGGTTTTGTGCTGGTCTTGTCTAGTTTAGACTCTCTTTCCATTATGACACAAAAATGCAAGTGCCTGTCTTAAAGGCAAAGTTCATCCAAAAATGACATTTCTGTCATCGTTTACTCTCACTTAACTTGTTTCAAACTGTTTCCTCCTTCTGTTGAATGCTAAAGAAGATATTCTGAAGAAAGCTGGAAACCTGTAACCACTGACCTCCGTAGTATTTTCCTACAATGGAAGTCAATGGTTACAGGTTTTCAGCTTTCTTCAGAATATCTTCTTCAGTGTTTAACAGGAAAAAAATTTGCAACCACTTTAGGGTGCATAAATAGTGAGTACATTTTTTATTATTAGGTAAATTATCCCTTCAAAATAACTGATTAGTTTATAAAATAATAAACAAATGTTTTACGAATAGATCATTGATTCACTGACTCAAATCATTGTCATTTAGAGAGGAAACACTGCAGTATTTTTCTAAAATGCACAGTTTCTCTGCTGTTTGGAACTTTTTTCATTTTCTTTACAACAATAAAAAAAGGTATACTGTATAAAGCTCGCTTAACATTGTTGATCTTAAAATATCACACTTGTGTTTGTTTTTCTTCAAAGTGAGTGACATACCCGATATTATTGCACATGATCAATATCGCACACACCTACTGCGCAACTGTATAATACACATCAAATATGTTTTGATTTACTGGATATGTGCCACTTTAATATGTACACAAACAAATTACTCCTAAATGATATCTGCAGGCCTGGATTAAGAATTCAGAGACCCCTGGGCACAATATAATGTAGTTGAATTAAAAAATTAGATATAATATTTTTAAAGTAACGTTAATCTATAATATTTTGCCCACATTTTTTAAATGAATTACATAGTACATATATTTATAGTCTACAAAGATTTACCTGATTTTAAAAGCATTTAAAGCACACTTTGATAAAAAAAAAAACTAATAAAACTAGTGAAAATTATTGGTTTACACTTACACTTACTAAAGGTAATATACTTGTTCAAGTTCACTGAAACAGTTTTTAAAATGTCTATTTAAGGGTATTTTTAATGTATAACTTCTACAAACTTATAAAGCATATGATTTGGATATAACACCTCTCCAATCCAGTTCTATGAATCTGAGTCTTCCATAATACACACACTGATTAATGATTCCTACTGTCTCCCTCGTGATGAAGAAGACTTGATTATAAAGCTGAAAGTATCCGAAATCACACACACTGTACCAGTTCTCTCCTGTCTCTCTCCTCTTCAGGGGCTTTTTCTGTCTCTCTCTTCATGAGGTCGGAGAATATGGGTGAAGCAGGGCGACTAACATTGTAAATACAGATTAATTATATTAAGATGTCGCTAACATTTAACACC
The DNA here is from genome assembly GCA_903798195.1 of Danio kyathit. Classification (NCBI taxonomy): domain Eukaryota; kingdom Metazoa; phylum Chordata; class Actinopteri; order Cypriniformes; family Danionidae; genus Danio; species Danio kyathit. The sequence goes on along the minus strand of LR812521.1, from coordinate 50,453,672 downwards.
AGGTGGAAAATAACTGTTTATAGAATATTTATTATTCTTATTATCCTTATTAAATACCTTGTGACTCATTTAATATATTTTATATACTTTATTTAAATTTTTAAACAAAAACTTTGTTTCTATTGAAAATAAATGTATTTCCAATCTGATATGTAATGGGGGATAAAAAGAAGAACGTGTTCATAAGTCGTTGGATTCGAACCGGGTTTATGATCGATCACCTCAAAACATGTTGCCAGGTGCTTTACGAGCTACGCCACTCCCACTTGCTCTCTACTGCTCTCTTTAGTTATGTTGACTCTGATGATCAAACGGCGCTGGTGGGAAGCACTCAACTAGCTTATTCCAACGAGGTGCGCTATTTGCACTTAGCCTAAATAGACACTTCAAAATCAGCATCCCCCCTCCCCCCTTCGCAAGGGCCCCAAGTGCGCACAGGCCCCTGGGCCTGTGCCCATAATGCCCATTGGTTAATCCGGCCCTGGATATATGTCAGAATATATGTCCATGTTGGTTTAAATAATTCAATAATTTAGTAAATGACTTTGTGTTATGCATTATTAATAAGGTAACATTAAGATTTAACATGATTGTTCACCATGTTTATATGTGTGCAATATGTGTCTTGCTTGATGTTCCTTGTGTGCAAGTCAGTTCCTCAGAAGTTTTTTTTCTCTCTCTCTAAACCGCTTTAAAGGGATAGTTCACCTTAAAATTAACATTTCTTCATCAATTATTGTCCCTCGTGTGATTTTAAACCTTCACACGTTTCTTCTATTGAACACTAGTTGCTGGGTCCCATTGACTTCCATAGTATAAACAAAAATACTATAGAAGTCAATGGGTGCCAGCAACCAGCATTTTGTTCTCTCAAAACATCTTCATTCCTGTTCAACAGAGGAAAGAAACTCAAATAGGTTTGGAACAAGCAAGGGATGAGCAAATGATGACAAAATCAACATTTTGGGGAGAACTGTCCCTTTAAAAAACGTCAACAGAGTGATATAATAATGCACTTTATATTGGATTTGGAGTATTGATAAAATGAACTGCAAATAAATTTCCTTTAGAACTTCAGAAGTTATCCCAAATACAAATTTGGAGGTAAATAGGTCAGTAAATAATTTTACAGAAGATGTGGATGTGCCTCTGTATCTTTAAGCTTCTGTATGTTTTCAACTTCTGGCTTGTGCTGAAGTGCTTCCATCTGCTGGTGTACTCAATTCACTGCAAGCCACTGATTTCGCTCTATGGTTTCGCTTCATGTCTACAGCGTATTGGTCAACGGCTTTGTTTGGGATTACAGCTAAAATTAACCAGCTTAAAGTAGAGTAATATTTTTCTTTCTCCTCACACACTCTCAGGAAAGGCAGATTAAAGGCGGTCTAGACTATGTTCTGTTATCTAATGCTTCTGGGGGCCGATGGTGTTGTCAGGTCTCCTATTATCTCCCGTCTCTTTGTCGCTCTGCACTCGCTGAGGTTTTGTTTAAACAGCAGATACTCGATATCAGACGTGGCCGTGTTTATTTTATGGGTTTTGAGTTGATTTGGGGGTTTTGGGGATTTGTTAATGCAGCTTTGATTCATTCATGCTTTAAGGGTCGTCGTGTGTAGATGAATGTGGGCTGCGTGTGCTCATGTGACCAGCAGGGGACAGGCTACATCCTTTTTTTACCCTGTTGCGTACATTTGAAAAAGATGCATATAGGTCAGTAGAGGACATTTTTTTTAAGTGAATTTTAAGAGTTGTCGGACAGGGGGTAATATAAAGAGCCACATATGCCAATGGTGATATTATTATATTAATATGTTGCTAAATTGTTTCATTTTGATACTCTAAAATAGACTGAAAAAATCAGAATTTGTTTTATTGGCAAGTGTGCTTCACACACACAAGGAATTTGTTTTGGCTACAGAAGCTTCCAGTGTACATAAAGTGACAAATGACAACATGAAAATAAATATCAGAAAAGACAACAAACATTAGACAGAGATGCAATTAGACAAAAAAGCTCTAGATGATATGTACAGATTTGTTATAAATATACAAGTTATAAGGTGCTGTGCACAAATAATAAAACATTTATGATAGTGAATGGTTATTGTGTCACCAGGGCCCACATACTTTATTTATTTATTTATTTATTTATTCCTTCATTCTTTCATACAAGCATCAGTCCTTTTGATATCCTGTCAAACGTATTATAAAGATTTTTGCCTTTTAGATTTTATAATGCCCAATGCAAAATTGAATGAATAGAATGACTTTTTTAACGTCTTGGCAAAATATTTATACAACTCACACACAAACAAGTTAATCATTATATACATTTTATATAAACATATATAAAGATAACTATATATTTTATACAGTGCTAAGCATAATTGAGCACACCCCATTTTGAAAATGAATAGTTTTATCCATTTCTTAGTGAATATAGGCAATGCATTTTGGTGAATTTAAACAAAACTGATTTATTAAACATATACTTATTAAAATAATATTTTAGTCACCAAACATCTTTAGAAATTTAAAGATAATGCAATTAAACTCAAGCAAAAGATACATAAAATAATTACAACCTACAAAATTTCAACAATTTTTTCCATTTTTTTTGCTTCTCTTGATCTTTCCTCTTTTTTAAAATTTGTATTTAATATTTTTCTCTAACATATAAATTTGGCTGTACTAGTTTTTGGAGCGTTATCGTAAGCTATTTTGTTAGATAAGCTCCAGATTTGGCTTCAGTACTGACTAATCTAATGTATATGCACAAATATAATATTTTAGAGCTTCCTATTTTGACAATATGAATTTAAAAGAGAGATTTGTGAGGGGTGTACTTATATATGTTGAGCACTGTATATAAATATACTAATACTGCATGTATGTATGTGCATATACATAAACACATTTAAATTTTTTCATTTTTGCGTTAAAATTTTGAAGGCTTGCAAACAAATTGGAAGGCATGAGTTTTTTTCTTACTGGAATGAAATATTGCAGGAAGAACATGGAGGAAATCTATAACACTTAAGATTAGGTCACAATTCATACTATTAACTACTGGCTTATTACCTGCCTATTAACTGTTCATTATTCTGCATCCCTAATCTTACCCAAAGCATAAACCCAACTTCAACATTACTAACTATTAATAAGCGGATAATTCATAGTTTATTAAGCTAGTAATGTTAGTTAATGGTTTATTAATACCACAAATTGTGACCTAAACTAAAGTGTTACTGAAATGTAGCTTAAAAGAATTTAATATATAAAAAATATATGCCATTTTTGCAAACATTTGTTGTTTGCACTTAATACAGGCAAATAATTTAAATAAATCAAATAAAAAAGACAACACTGACCATAAGGATGCACAAGAGTTAAAACAGACATGAATGAATGTGCATTTATGCGTTCAATAAAACAAAAGTGTGTGTGTGTGTGTGTGTGTGTGTGTGTGTGTGTGTGTGTGTGTGTGTGTGTGTGTGTGTGTGTTGTCTTACGTGTGATTCGTGCATTGAGTTGCTCTGGTTTAGAGTATCTGTTCCATCAGCATGTGTTGATAAATGAATCAGTCATGTTTGTGTCTGAGGATGAAGATTAGCTCATATCAGAGCATGTGCGCATCAAACGTTCACAGCTCAAATCTTTGTAAACATAACGGCTGTTTGAGTTTCTTTTAGATAATGTTGCTCAGAATAAAAATGTATTGTTCAGAAGAGACTCTCTGGACATTTCAACTGTTACTAAATAAATATATATACAGTTGAAGTCAGAATTATTAGCTGCTCTTTTAATTAATTTATTTTTTTTATATATTTCCCAAATGATGTTCACAGTATGTCGGATAATATTTTTTCTTATTTGTTTTATTTCGTCTAGAATAAAAGCAGTTTTTAATTTTTTAAAAACCATTTTAAGGTCAAAATTATTAGCCCCTTTAAGCTATACAGTATTTTTTTTTTTTGATAGTCTACAGAACAAACCGTCATTATACAATAAACTTGCCTAATTACCCTAACCTGCCTAGTTAACCTAATTAACCTAGTTAAGCCTTTAAATGTCACTTTAAGCTGTATAGAAGTGTCTTGAAAAATATCTAGTAAAATATTATTTACTGTCATCATGGCAAAGATAAAATAAATGAGTTATTAGAAAAGAGTTATTAAAACTATTATGTTTAGAAATGTGTTGAAAAAATCTTCTCTCTGTTAAACAGAAATTGGGAAAAAAAATAAACGGGGACTAATAATTCTGACTTCAACTGTATATATATCAATATTGTAGATTTGTTTCAAATTTTGTTTCCAAATACAGATGAAAGAGCATTCATATGGCAATGGATTATAGTGATTTATCTCTTTAAGTGTTCATTTTTGTGAGAGTAGCTATAAAGTTTTTTTTGTTTAAATGAATTGCTAATTGAGTTAAAAAGTGTCAATTATCTGTTGTCATATGTAATTATCAAATTACTGATGTCATTAAATGAGGTTAAATGGAGACTCCTATTTCTGTTGTCAGCAACTGCCTAGTTTCTATTTTTATTTCTGCTCAGGAATGTTAACTGTTAAGTATTTCTCACCAAGGGGTCATACATGTGATCCTTAGCTCCAAAACACAAGACAATAAGCTAAGGTGTGTAGTTTAATTCAAGGACATTAACTGAATTATGTTTTCATTATTTGTTTCTGTGCTTATTTTATTATAATGCAGGCAACATGCTAGATAATATTAACCTAATTATTATGGTTTATTTTATACTAAATAATTCAAATATTGGAAATACAGTCATTAAACATATTTTAGTATAAAAAAAGGCAAATACACTATAGGCAGATTCGTAAGATAAACAAAGAAATGTTCAAACCTTTTTTTTGGGGCTGCGGCGCAACGCGGCCCAATGCACTGACACAAGGAGTCGTGGTCTTTTAATGACAGCTGTAAATAACTCAACAACTATTTGAAATGTACAACTGTTTGTAAATTATAAATTAACATTTATTTTATTTATTTTTTTAATCACAAACTGTGCAGTTTTTGTCACTGCAATGTATCTTTATGGGCTTTTAGAAGAACATTTCCTAAGCCTCTTGGTATGGAAAGTCAGAAATGTCTGGTCCATTTATTGAGACATTTATTAAACATGTCTCTTATAAAAATTTAGATGTGAACATGTTATGGCCAGAAGCAGCTTTACAGAAAATAATTAATTCATTCATTTTACTTCAGCTTAGTGCCTTATTTATTAGGGGTCACCACAGCGGAATGTACCGCCACAGAAAAATTACAAACAATGCAATTTGGAAACATTGCAAATGATGAAAGATGAAAATGAGTTAAAATGCACATCTATAAATCTAATACTTCTTTACTAAAAGGAAATAGGCCTTTAAACTACTACTTATAGCAATGAGTGAATTACAAGAAATTATATTATTAAGTATTTATGTTAAAAAAAGTTTTTTCTAATAATTCCAGCCAGCTTTTAGTGGATTTGTAATATTGCCAAAAAACACAGAACTTTCAGTTGTTAAATATGTAAAAAGGCCTAAATACATGCAGGACCATTCAAATATCTTGCTGGTCTTCTAATGACAGCAGATCTCTTAATGAGAGAGAGGGGCGGATTTGCACTTTGTATATCTTTACTGCTCTATTCATTTAACCTATCAAATGTAATGTTCAGACCATCACTGTGCCTCTCGCATTCTGTTCACTTGCTCATTCACTCTCGTCGCCATGATTTCCAGGTGTTTTAATTAATTTTGGGGGATCACGTAGCCAGTATGAATTTGCGGAATACATGCAGAGCCTCCGGGAGAGGTCATAACTAAACACTAGATAGAGGACATAGCTCCGCTCGCATCACAAATAACAGCATTGGATGTGCGCGACGAATCATTCTGAAGAGCGGGGAGGGATGCGGGACGTTTTTGAGGACGGGGCGGGAGACGCGCGATTTCCGGGAGATTATCATTCGTTTACGGGCATACGGGAGTTTATTTAAAAAAGTTGTGATCTGGCGCTATATAGATAATACAATTAATGTAACTTCAAGGGGGGCGGGTACAGCCGTTAGGAGGGCGGGGCCCCACCCTTATATAATGGTAGGGGAAACACTGAGTTTTATTTATCAGACAGAAGTACAAAGAAAAGATTTCAGATGTTTTCACTGACCTAATAAACTATTCTGTAAATATAATTCAGACAGTGATGATGATCACTGGCTGCATCTGAAGTTTGTTATCATGACTGGGAACATATTTTGCTTGTATATGCTTGAATAAATACTTTAACAATTGTAATTCAAATTCAAATTCAAAATTCATATAATTGTCCTTAACTCCCAAAGCATTATAAGCCGACAGATCTTAGGCAAAATAGGTTAGCATTACTCTGATGGGTTGAGAGCTGCAAGTCAGAGTGGAGCTCATTAATATTCACAACTGATCCAAATATGGTCAATTATGGACCTTCTGATTCTAAGGGTATTTCATGGAGTAATAAATGAGCATATAAAACAATTTCTGGAGATTATTTTGAATTTACCTAGGCCACATACCTACTAGATATTAGAGATCAATTCAAACATATTGAACCAATGCAGTATATGGCACCTCTAAAGTAATTACATACAGGTTTTTTTGTTCAATTTAGTTCATACAAAGTTGAGGAAGAGGTAGGGCTGGAACGATAAACGATATTGTTATCAAAATTTATGTCGATAACAATGATAAACTCTGGACTTTTTTACTCTAGATTGATCTAAGAACTGGCGACGCAGTGGCGCATTAGGTAGTGCTGTCGCCTCACAGCAAGAAGGTCGCTGGTTTGAGCCTCGTCTGGGTCAGTTGGTGTTTCTGTGTGGAGTTTGCATGTTCTCCCTGCGTTCGCGTGGAAAACTGAGTAATAGAAAAATATATATTTTTTAAGTTTTTGCATTCAGTCGCAAAGATGTTTTGCATTCCGTCGCAAAACTGTTGTTTGACAAACACTTCCTGTTCACTTCATACATGTCAATCCTCCTGTATTTACCGGGAATCTCCTGTATTTTACCATTCTATCCCACTATCACCCTATTATTAAGTATTTTCCCACATTCATACGATATTTTTCATCTTGAAAGCACGTTGAAATTAATATGAAATTCATGTGTCTTTCCATTAAAGCTGAGCGTCGATCATCACACTTCCTATGCAACCTCTGAATCAGTGAATGCATGTATAAGCGCTGACTGGCAGACACGCTCCGTATGATAAACTGATTCAAGATCAGCTTCTGTACATTTAAAGAGGAACTAAAGTGCAGGATGGGTGTGTATTTAAACAGAAAAATACACTTAATAATATGTAAACATGTCCGCCCTACGTGTTTTATTTTAAACACAACTAAATTTCTCTTAAATGAGCACAAACAGTTGCTGAAGTAATCGAATGCTTTCATTATAGATCTGTGCATTCTTAAAGTGACACCTCGGTTTTGTGGAACAACAATTTTGCAAGGAAACACAAAACATCTTTAAGTTTCCTCGCAAAACATCAAAACATCCCATTCATTTTTTTCGACACAAAAAAATACACAAAACTGCAATACTCATGACATAACTATACACCTAACTATGCTCCTATCTTTAAATTAAATCGCGATGAAAAATCTGAATATTCAGCAGCCACTTCGTCATACTCTACTTCATTTCTTACTATTATATATTATACAGTTATAAATGTACTGTCGCTTTTGATCGATTCAAAGCATTGCTGACTACAATTTTAAATGTCATATATTTGAAATAATAAAATATATGATAATTGACCTAAAATGGGCGACGCAGTGGCGCAGTAGGTAGTGCTGTCGCCTCACAGCAAGAAGGTCGCTGGTTCGAGTAGTTCGAGTTTTTCTCTGCGTTCGCGTGTTTCCTCCGGGTGCTCCGGTTTCCCCCACAGTCCAAAGACATGTGGTACAGGTGAATTGGGTAGGCTAAATTGTGTGTATGGATGTTTCCCAGAGATGGGTTGCAGCTGGAAGGGCATCCGCTGCGTAAAACATGTGCTGGATAAGTTGGCGGTTCATTCCGCTGTGGCGACCCCAGATTAATAAAGGGACTAAGCCGACAAGAAAATGAATGAATGAATGATCTAAGAACCAATCACACAGCAGAAATGTGCAACAATGGGAATCTAGAAGTGTGTTGATATTAGAGATGCACCAAAATTTTCGGCTCTTTTAAATCTGGAAGCATTAACAACTGATATTGAAATAATATATATCATTATCGTTAAATATGGAGAAGAATTAATCGAGATTGCAGCCCTGCCCTAGGAAGAGGTGGATGAGCTTCAGATTATTCTGCAGAAAGTCTTGACATTCACATTTATTTGCTAAAGCTCATGCCCTTTTATCCAACACACCTCATGCACGTGCATGTATGTGTGTTTGCACTATTAAAGCAGCATACTCCTCTATAATAACACAATCGTATCTGTGGATAAATCTAAAATATGAGGCATATTTGTGATTCACGGTGATCTGACTTAAGCTTCAACCTATTCATGACGCCTTCACCCGGGGGTGATAAACTGCATGTGTTGTGTTTTGTGTTTTGTGTACATATCGTGCCGGTACACGTCTAACAGTGCGGCAGGTGAAACCAGTCCATCCTCATTTGTAACGGATCTCAGGTGTGTATTTGTGTGTGTATGTGTGTGTGTTTAGAGGAGTTGAATGAGAGGGAAATGTCTCACCGATGGCCATCTGCCTGCCTCTCTCTCTCTCCCTCTCTCACACACACACTACAGACCTGCCTGTTGGGTGAGATTTTCTGCGTATGTATGTGTGTGTGTTAGTTTGTGTGAGTGTGTGTACCGGTTTTGGTGGTTTATGAGGACACAAATTTGTATAATGGCATGGGTATTACCTTGTCAACTTATTGACTTCAGAATTCAACTTATCGAATTTTGTACGTTAAGTGTCAATTGGTACCGAAGCCGATACTTTTGACAACCCTAGTATGACCTATGAATTACAATGGTGAGGTGGTTTATGAGGACATGTCTTGTGTCTTTGTAATTCATTCATTCATTTTCCTTTGGCTTATTCCCTTCATTCATCAGAGGTTGCCACAGCGGAATGAACCATCAACTTATCCAGCATAAGTTTTACACAAGGATGCCCTTCCAGCTGCAACCCAGTACTGGGAAACATCCATACACACTTATTCAAGAAGCACCCAGGGGAAACCCACGCAAACTGAATCAGCCAGGACTCGAACCAGTGATCTTCTTGCTGTGAGGCGACAGTGCTAACCACTGAGCCACACTTTAATATAGTACTTAACGTGGTCTTTTGACATTTAAAAAATTACCATAGGTTTCCTGGGGTGAGAGTTTAGGGGTAGGGGTGGGGTAAGATGATAAAATAAGTGTTTTTACAGTATAAAATACATTAATCGTATGGAGAGTCCTCATAAACCCAAATACCAATGTCTCTGTGTGTGTTAGTATGTGAGCTGATGTATGTTACTGTGGATGTCTTGTGTTGTTTTATAGCAGCTGTTTTAGTCTGGCCTCAGAGAGCAGCTGCAGTGAGCTTTCTGGCACCCTGTGTTTTTGTCTGCCATTCTAGGGTTTTCTCTCAGACTTTTGGCTTTTCTTTCTCATAGTGGTCATTCTTCCATTTTTTGTGTCTGTCTGTGTGCTCAAACAAGTATATACAGTTTTTTTGCTGTCTTTTTTTAAACTTCTATTGTGTTTGCTATAGCGCAGCCATTATTTTAGCTCTTTCTCTGAGGGGACTTTTAGAGAGCGGGGGGTTTTCACATTGCTCTGATTCCAGTTTCGCACAGACACACACTCAGTCGAATGGTCTTTCAGAAACGCTGGGGGCTCCAGCTTCAGCAGAGCTGCGACATGTTGTTGTTTTTGGGCTACATTGACTTTTTTAGTTCTGCCTGATGGATTTGAGTCTTTTCTTGATGGAACAAAAGATTGAGTGATAAAGATGAAACTGAAATGGAAAGATTAGATAATACAGAAATCTGAGAGCTCTGAGGGGCAAAAGAGTTTTATTTATTTATTTTTATTTATTTTTTTTGCGGGAGACGGTGATGAGGGCTGATGGGAGAGACTATAGAGATGATGGTGATAAACACAGAGGAGCCAGAGGGATAGACATGGCAAGGAGAGAAAAGAAAGGCTTATGAAATGAACACATAATAGTTTTAGGTTTGAGTAATTTTAATTACTTTGTGATGGGATGTTTTAGCTTTATAAGCTTTTTAGCCATTTGTTAACGATTTCTGTTGTTTTTTTGCTTGACATAGTTTTAAAACACTTTTATTTTGAACAAACAAAATAAATAGACTTCATTCAATGAGTTTAATTGGACATGAAGTCAGAAATTCAGTTTTGAAAAGCTGAGAAGAATTAAACAGTACCCAGCAAACAATTCTGACAGCTTGGCTAAAACAAGACTAAACTTGGGCTGTCAGTGAAAATCTAATAAACGTCTAAGAACAACCCAAAACTAGACTATAGTCATTGAATAGACATACTTTGTGTAGTCATTCATTTCTGTTTGTTTGTTGACTAGTCTAGTTTTGGTCTATCAGACATCTATTAGATTTTCACTGATAGCCCAAATTTAGCCTTGTTTTAGCAAGCACGACTTTGCTTAGACGTCTATTAGACATCTTTTAAAAACAAAAAATGCTTGGTGGGTATTTAATTTAAAGGGCGGGGCTCATGATTTAGAGAGCACCTGATTGGACAGAAATCAGAACAGTGCAGGGTGAGTCATCAAGATTTATAGCATGTTAAAAGAAAAACAACATTTAAAATGGGCTCAAATGAGCTAAAAGTGCTTTTTAGAGGTAATTTTGACTAAACATGGTCTCAAAGCTAACAAACAGACTAAAAGCTACAAAAAGTGTCATTTAGATTTAGTTGGAAATTTAAAAAGATTACTAACAGTGAGCTGCGTACAGATACAGACTGGAAGGAGTGATAGAGAGAAAGATAACGAATGAATGAAAAGAGAGAGAGAGAGGGAGAGAAGGAGACAGCAAGCAAAAGAAAAGCAGGAGGGACGGCCCACTCAGAGTGACAGAGCTGGAGTTCAGAGTTTGTCAGGAGATGACAGAGTAGAGGGAAAGAGAGAAAGAAAAAGGAAGACTCAGGGGAGCTAAATGGTTTAGTAAGTAAAGGAATTGAAGGAAAAAAGACTGATGCAGAGGAAGAAGGAAATACTGATGCGTAAAAAAACTTGGATTTAGTTTTTTTTTCCATTCAGCAGCAGCCGGCTTCCCTGGATCTACTTCTTGCCAGCACTGCCACGTGCTCCCCACACACACACACACATACACACACACATTTCAGGGTCTGCCAGACGGGGGTATATGGCTCCATCCTGGATCACTCTCATCTCTGGATATGCCTCTGTGGTCGTAGCACTCGTCTGTGTGCTTGTGTGTGAGCATGGGAGGTGCGGAGCTTGCCGATGTGATATGGATCTAGCAATTTGACTCCGGGAATCCTTTAAGAAAATTAGCCAGCATGGAAATATGACGAGATTTGGGCATGTTCAAGGAAAGTCACATATGGACTTTCTCCTCTCGTTGGGAGAGAACGGACACATCTTTAACCTGATTTGTAGCCTTTAAATTTTTATTTTTATTTTTTTCGCATTGAAAGGTCGTAATGGTTCGCTTGTGAATGCGACGTGTGCTTTTGTGAGCCCTTGCACACTCCCAAGTGCGTTTATGTGTGATGTGGTCAGCGGGTCAAGTGCCGCTGGCGATGCCCGCTGTGTGCCCGCATGTAGGGGGTAAGGAGTGGTGCTTTCAGGATGCCGTCGGTGTGGACTGCAGCTCTCCAGAGCCTCGCTGTATCTGGGTGGCGGTTTTACACGGGGATACACAGCAAATTAACATTTCCAATCTCCAAAATGACACTTCTCCAAATAAAAATGGCATCAGTGCTGGGAAAGCACTGTCAAGACCCGCACAGACCTCCAGGGTAAGCTGATTTAAACATGACATGTCATCTAGTCAGTCCTTAAACATATTTATATAATAAATACCTTCATCGGGACCAGAAATTTGGCTTTACGAAGAATAATTCGCTAATATATATTGCTAAAAAAATATTTTGCTTGTTTGTTTTGGTATCTGATCATGATAATGTTGGTAGATTTGATTATATTTCATTCTGTGTTCATCAGATTGAATCATTTATATTAGTTTTAGTGCGTTTAAAAAGGTTTGGACAAAAGTGCTCATAAGATTACAGATATTGGCCTTTAAAATGTTATTTCTGACTGTGTCTTTCATCCTTAACATCTTTTCTGAGACTTTAAACCACAGAGATTGGGAGGTCGGATGCACTAATTAGAAAGTAAAGGCACCAGATAAGGGGTTATAAAGACCCTTTGGGTGACTGTGTATGCTTGTGTGTGTGTGTGGTTGGTTTGGTTTTGCTTCTAGCACAAAGATTATAGGATATAGAGTGGGAATGTCTTGGTATATTGTGTATAGGAGACTTGTTTGTGTCTAGTGATGACACATTTTATGATATTTGTTAGAGATATTCCTGAATGGAGTAGCGTGGAGTGATGGGACCTGATATTCTTCAGTGTTATAGAAACTGCACAGACAGCTGCCGGCCAGACACGCTCATATGAGACGCTAACCCAAACCAAAGTCAACCGCTTTCAAATATGTGTGGCAGGACGGCCCCTACAGTCGGATTAACCGCTCCATGTCCTCCTAAAAAAGCAAACTGTGCATCACCATATTTGAGCAAGCCTCCTAATTCCTGACAGAGGTGAACTCTTCTGTTCATTTGCGTCACATAAAGGAAAACACAGGATTTCAAGACTGGTAAATCTGCTGATGCCGTCGAGGAGTCATGTTGTTTCCGTTAGATCTGTCTGTGTTTAAATGAAGCTAATGAGATTTGCTTAATTCTTCAGTGTTCTTGTTCAGTATCGTTCAGCTGTGGGTTTCTTTTGGGTTATTAGGCTGAAACAGAAGGCAGCCAGGTGGTGTGCTTTTGCAGGACTGTGTTAAAATACACAAGCAATGGAGGAGCAGGGTTGCTGAATGTTTGTCAGGGTGGACTCTAAAAGATACACATTACTTTCTGTGAGTCACACCAGTGACCCAGGGCAAACAAAAAAAGTAGGTTTTTATCAAATTCTAAATGGCAGAAAGGAAAGTTTATACTGTAGATGGAATTTTACTTTCTAATTATTCCTGTGTTATAATTGGTGTGTAAACCTACACTACTTACCATAGTTCCACATTGTGTCTCATTGTCATCAAATTTAGTCCTTTGAAATGATTTCAGATATCAAATTGATTAGCTATTTGCAATTGAAATAATTGATTTTTTTTAAGTTATGACATTTTAGGGTGTGTTTGAACATGGCAGGCTTGTGTTACTATTAGTGTGGTTCATTTGAAGTGGAAATGCTGCTATATCTGCACTAAACAAGTAGACCAAATCTTCTGAAAAGATGTTTCTCAGGCCCCGTTTACACTAATACGTATTAGTTTTAAAACGCATAAGTTTTTCTACGTTTACGCCATCCGTCTACACTACGCTGGAGTTTTTGAGCACCGAAAATAAAGTTTTTTGAAAACGCTGAAAAGGTCGTTTTCATGCTAAAACGCTGCTGCTCCGTGTCAGTGTGTATGGGAGAAAACGGAGACATCTGAAAACGGAGGCGGGGCTGCAGACATTCACCTATCTGATTGGAGCATTTTCCTCAATATTAAGTATGCAAGTACACACAGTTCAGTCTTGCATCCTCTCCTAGTAAGTTCAGACTTCGCAAGTTTGATGCAAAACAAACTCCCGAGGACACGTCAGGTAAATCTTCAAAGGGAACAGTGTACTTTATAACCTCTTCACATCACCCTGAATATGTTGTTTAACTTTCTTAATAAATAAAATGAAGACATGATATAAGGAACTGCCTATTTTCATTTTGATATTAGCAACTTAACAGACGCCAAAAATGTTGAGGTGTCGTGTATCTGCATATATATGACTGTCATCTTCACTGTATGCATATTTATAACAAAACGGAGCCTATAACATTACTGCCTCCTTTCATTTTCAGTTTAAAATACGAAACATATCCTCTCTTTTGCTGAATATCAGTTTTAAGAATCAATAATGGTCATTATAAAAGTATAATGTACAATAAGTTTATACATTATTGGAAATAAAGGCAAGCAATCAGTCAAATGTGCAGAATCAGTGTACATGGTTACATAAATTAACTTATGTTTGCGCTCAGCCAAAACACATTACCTGAGAACAAGTAATAGATTCAAAAGACCAAAGTCGGGGAATATGTTAGATATAGACAACAAGATTAAATATCACATTTCACAAATATAGTAAGATTAGATCCAGCAGTAGATCCATGATGAACAGTCTGATGTGCACAGCTCTCATCGCTGCAGTGCATGCCAGAGTGTGTGTGTGGTCACGTGATGTGCGTTTTCAGTGGTGTAGTGTGGACGGAGAATTGTTCAGAAACGCTAGGTGCAACGCCAGTGTGGATGCGGATCGTTTTCATGCTAAACGTTGTTTTAAAATTGAAACATTTTAGTGTAAACAGGGCCTAAATTTAAATCCAAAGTGCAAGTGACTACATTTTCACACCTATCCAGCATGTTCAAAAGCTTAAAGAGTTCACCCAAAAAATTAAAATCCGTAATTTACTTACCCTTCACTAGTTCAAAGCATATTTTAGTTTGTCTTCTGTTGAATCCAAATAAGATATTTTGAAAAATACTGCCATTGCTGGTATTCATTGACTTCCATAGTATTTTGTTTTTTCCTTCTCTGGAAATCGATGAGTGCCAGTCCACTTCCAAATAAACTCTAGTGGTGCTATAAATGGCTGTTTGTCACCTCATGTCGGCTAACAGCTAACCGCACTGACAAAATGTGTTTTGGGTGAACCTGTGTGAGATGCTATATTTTTTCATACCTGCAGGTGGTAGCATCTGTGTTGTTATTTCACAAAGGGAAACCAGAACAAGTGCTGCACACATACTAACCATAAACAAAGTATTGTTTACCTTTTTCACATTACTTCACTTTTCTTTAACTGCCTTCACTTGCCTTCACTTTCGTGAATTGGTGAAGTTTGTTTCTCGCCACTGTCGCAACTGGCTTGCTTGGTTTGGGACTTGTGGAGCTGCGCATTGATGGATTTGCTCTTCAGTGTTTGGACTTTCAGCAGTGAAAATTAAACCACACTGAACTGAACTAAACTGAATTCGGAAAACTGAACTGACACAATTTCAATTTACCATAATCTTCTATGTTAAGCTGCTTTGACACAATCTACATTGTAAAATCGCTGTAGAAATAAAGATGAATTGAATTTAATTACTTCTCACCACAGAGGAGTTAAATATGATAATGTGACAATCAATTTAATTAGCAAATATTTAAGAACTGTGACATAATGGCTTCTTTGTGTTTCTTCTTGACTTGTGTTGTTTACTTGCTTTTCTCACTTCATGTTATTTTCTCGCACTCTGATTGACTGCTATATTTCACCGATGCTGGATGCTTGGTTTGTGGTGTGTTCTGGCATTTAACAGTATGCTTAGATATACCTTGTTTTTGTTGTCATTTGAGCTACGTCATTACAGTTTAGCCTATTATCTTTGTTCATTTTTAAAAGATAACAGTGTGAATGCTAAAAGTTGTCAGTCAGCACATACAGCCCAAAGTGACTTGCCATTTGCTCTAGGAATATCAACCTGGATCAACATGGGTTTAGATGACTAGGGGCACAAAAGGTGTGTTTAACCATTATACCACTTAAATAAATGCATTAATAAATAAACTGGCTGATTCCAATACAATTATTGTGAAATGTAAAATGTATTTAGAGGTTTTATTTTAAGGTTATTCAAAACTTTAAAAAAAGTTGCATTGGGACTAGGCATGGGACGATAACCGTTTTCAAGGTATACCGCGATTTAGAAAAGTCAAGGTTTTAAAACCACCAACATTTTCTGTTATACCGTTCCTAAGGTATATGTAAGTCTTTTTATTATTATTATTATTATTATTATGACTTCTTTTTGTTTTAGTTTTTTAGGACAACAGTATCTCCAGCAGAAAAGATGTCCAAAGATGCTGTTTTAAAATGTAAAGAAATCTGTGTTATTGAAAGTAATGAAGACAGCAGAAGTCAATAAATTATTAAGCCTGACATGTTTACTGTTCCGAAATATTTTAAATGTTTCTCAAAATAAAATATATTGTCTTTAAAGGGGAAAAAATCTATTGTTTTTTACCCAGACATTTAAAAAGAATATGTTATCACAATACCGTGATATTTTTATCCAAGTTTATCATACCGTCAGAATCATATACCTGCCCATGCCTAGTTGGGAACAAAATGTTTAGGTTTAGGTTTAATGGCTAAAACAATGTTTACATTACACCTTTTTCTTTTACACAAACTTTATCCATTTTGGCTGGATAAATGCATGACTGGTGCATGACTGGATCTTGTAGTCCTTGAAATGGCGGATTTGTAGTCCGTTAGCGATCCGTGTGTATACCAGCGATCTGCACAGACTGGATTGCTGGTGACCGTGACAAATATTTGAGTTACTTTTAGATAATTGTTTTTAGATTAATTAATTTGCTTTAAATATATAATTTGCTGAATTAAAATTAGTGTAATCACATTGAATCACACGCTCAATAAGAGAATGTGTTCCCCGCGGAAACAGACAAAAAACAAGATGGCAGAGCCTTACATTTCTGTGATGGTAGTATTCGCATTATTCTGTATACATTTGAAGAAAATGGTATTGTCTCAATGCACAATGATTTTACTGAACTATAAAGACAAAAATACAAAAGTAACATACACATTGCTTTCAACTTTCATTAATCTGTATATATGGCATGTATAGCGTCAAGAAGTTCTCAGAGGTAACATTATTCTAATTGTTTTAAAGGTGCTGTATGTAAGTTTTTTTACTCTTCTAAAGCATAAAAATACCATAAAATGTGTGCAGATATTTAAGAAACATCCCAAGTGAACATACTTGTTTAACTGAAAAAAAATGCTGAAGTCAGATATTCTGCTTTGAAAATGTTTTTTCCGTGCCGGAACGCTGTCTTTGTTTATGTAATTTTCACATGCACAATGCCATTTTAGCCAATTATAATTCAGCACTCCGGGTTGCCTTGTTGGAAAACAGCGCATTTCATTCATTCATTCATTCATTCATTCAGAAAGGCTCTGAAAGCGTGCATCCGAGACCGAAAAGGACAGTATGGGAGACGATTCAGTTCCACATGAGGTTATTAATTAGCAAATTACATAAATAATACGAACGTAAACATTAGGTGAGCAGGTTACATTGTAACCGCGTGTCCTAACAACACGCTGTGACGAGAGAGGCAGTGATCAGCTATTTGGCTGTTTGTACCAGACGAAACACGACAGAAATTTGAATACAGCCTTTTAGAAGCACAGAATATGCACTCACTCATGAAACGGTAAGGTTTAAAATCTGTTTAATACATGTTAACCCTCTTTAGCATCATTAAATGTAAAATGGCATTCAAACTCATATTGTTAGCATTTAGCTCTGAATAAAGCACACGAGATTTACCTGAGGTGATCACTGTCATAGGTTTCACAAGTTCAGCTGTGAGAAATAGAAGCCTTTTCTAATCATTCAATTCGAGGTGTTGGTTAGGACAAAAACTCCCTTTAATATGGAAAATATTCCCTCTATCGCGTGTCGTTGCTTTTATTTAGAACACAGTTTAAATCACTCGCTCCTTGTATTCAAACTGGCAACCCACGCTCACGTGTGTTTTGATCCAGGAGTGCAACACCTAGTTTAACCACTGGGTGTCAAACTTACATACTGCACCTTTAAGTAAAATGAAGGTGTAGGTTATACAGTGTGTCGTTAAATGCAGAGCTTCTCTATTAAAAAAAAAATAAATAAATAAAAAAAAAATATATATATATATACTGTATACCCTGCAAGTTCTGAAAGAGATCAAGTCTCAGGGAGGTATACTGTAAAACCCAAAAAGTTAAGGTAACTCAAACCATTTGAGGAAAGTAAACCGATTGCTACAAACCATTTAAGTTCAAAAACTAATCCTAATGAGTACTGTGAACTTAATCCATTTGAGTAAACGAAGCAATTTGAGCACAGAAAACCCAATAAATGAAGAGAACTCAAATCAACTAAGTAGTGTAAACCTAATAAGTTAAGGCAACTCAAACCATTTGAGGAAACCGATTGCTACAAACCATTTGAGTTAAAAAACTAATCTATATGTGTACTGTGAATTTACTCCATTTAAGTTGAAGTGATGAGGTATTTAATTAACTCAACTTAACTTAATTAACTACCTTCAACACTGAGTTCAAAACTCTTTTCAAATGAGTAGAATTAACTTGACCTCAGTTAACTAACTCATTTCATTTGATAAAGTTGACTGTTGGGTTTTACAGTGTATGAAAAAGGAACTCAAAAGTAAAGTCTAACGCATTACTTTCAATAAAAAGTAACTAAGTAACTCAACTAGTTACTTTTTTGGGGGAGTAACTCAATATTGTAATGCATTACTTTCAAAAGTAACTTTTCCCAACACTGGTTACTAATAAGCCTAGAAGCCATAACATTGTCTGTTTGATATTAAAATCATGTCAAGATTTAAGTCACCCTGCTGGATACAAGTACGTTCATTCATATTCCCCCTGCAGTTCTATGTATTTTTATTCCTGAATTCAAACATTTCTGTACAAGTGGAAAATCCTGTTTAACGGAGCTCCAGCGGAACTGAAAGAGCTGACAGACAGGTTTATACACACACACACACACACACACACACACACACACTGCTCTTCTCAGTCATGTGTGTGTGTTGCAGTCATAGGGCAGGGTGTCAGGGATTAAACACTCAACATTAATTACGCTCAACTTTTCAGCAGGATCACCCACTCAGCTGTTTGGAGCGTATTGTTTCTGGCGACTGTCTGTGAGCATGTGTGTGTGTGTGTGTAAGCAAAGCCTGCCAAATAAGAGGACTGGAGACATAATAAAACACTCATCAAATTAGGTATATTTAAGACGTTTAGCTGTATAGATTCATAGGTCAGTGTCTACATTAGTTTTCCAATGTTTTCCCTGATTTATGACCGAATTGCCCTAAAATCAACACTTGAAACGCGTCACCCCCAGAGAAAAATGTGTCGGGTGTGTGTTAACCCATCATCAGCTGGTCATAAAGAATGACCTCAACCCAACTGTTGAATTGAACGAGGGTTGGATGTTGAGCAGAAGTCAGCAGGGTGTATTTCTAGTCACAGCAATACGTATGTATGATTCTCGTTTTAGGACAACTAGTTAGACAAAAATTATAGCAACGTTTGTTTTGAGAAAAAGTTTGTCTTCTCCAGAAATGTATCAACCTTAAAACATTTAACTTTTGATCTGAAGCAAAATAGAAATAAGTTAGAAGGTTTGTTTTGCAGAATCTACCTTGAATTTTATGTAGAAACAAATCTACTTTTTAATTATGTTGAGCTCTATATTTGTTATTTTTTTTAAAATAAACTTTATTAATTGAATACAAGTGAATAGCTTTCGTTGTACAAATGTCCAATTTCTGCTTTTTTCTTTTAGACACTTTTATGAACATTTACATACACATAGCCAGTCCTTTTGTAAAACAAATAACAGATGACAGAGTGAAAAAAAAAAAAAAAAAATATATATATATATATATATATATATATATATATATATATATATATATATATATATATATATATATATATATATTATAATAAAATAATAATAAACTATTAAAATAATAATAATAATAATAATAAATAAATATAATTATATTATTATTATTATGACATGATGTACTGTTTGATTTATGTACTTAGGGAACCCCTCGGAAATGAGATCGTTCATCCCATTCAATAAATTCAAATTCAAAATTCAAATTATAAATATATATATAGTATAATAAGTAAAATATAATACAAGTAAATGAAATAATAATAATACAACGCGGGGCAAAGTTAATAAATAAGTAAATAAAATAAACATTAACAATAATGTGCTACAGTAGCTACCTACTTCTTGGTTATTGTGATTTTAGTTGTGCTGAATTGGACCAGTGAGTCCAAAGTATAAATGCAAAAGTGAGGGCTAATTCTGACCATAAAAGGATTTCTTAAATAATCACTTCAAGAGGTGTTAAATCATCAAAATAATTTATAAATGACCTCCAATAACTATAAAACTTAGGAGATGAGCCTCTGAGAGAGAACTTAATCTTCTCCAATTTCAGAAGACTTAACATGTCATCTAACCAAACTTTGATTGAGGGTGGTTGGTGTGATTTTCACATTAGTGTAGAAATATATTTGTTATGAATATAGTTAATGCAAGAAAAATTCCCAATAGTGCATTTAAAACGAAAGCACACTTCAACCAGGAAATGACATTCTGTGAAAACAAATGTCTTGTGGGGTGTTTACACAACGACATTTTCAACTGAAATTAAACGGAAACTGAAAACATTTGTAACGTAAAACATTTGATGTGTTTTGACAACACTTGCCTTTTTAGGGGCATGAAAACGCTAACTTTTGTGAACAAATTACAATGTGGATTTAAAAAAAAACCCAATAGGCTGATTTCACGTGGCCGCCATTTTAAAAGCGAAATGGAGGCTGCAGTGGAAAGAAACCCAGAAGTATCACCTGGAGTCACACAGGAACATTGTATATCTGGCTGTATATCTTATCAGTGAAGAAAAAGTGACACAGATTTATCTTTTCACCGCCTTCCGAGTGACCCGAAGGTCCGTTCTGAATGGATAGTGAAAATAAAAACGGATATCAGACCTCATTTTCTGCTAAGTTAAGGAAAATGGCACTAGTTAGCTAATGTTATCTTTCCCAAACACTCATTTTAGATGGCATTTACCACTGGCTTGCATGGTTCGGGATCTGTAGAGCTGCGCATCTATGGATTTGCTATTCAGTGTTTGGACTCTCAGTAGTGATTATTAACCCACACTGAACTGAGCTAAACTGAACTGAACTTAATCTCTGAAAACTGAACTGACACTGCTTCAATTCACTATAATCTTCCATGTGAAGCTGCTTTGACACAATCTACATTGTATAAGCGCTATACAAATAAAGATGAATTGAATTGAATTGAATTTATCAAACTCAAGTTAATAAATTGATTCTTACACTATATTAGACTTGTCACGATACTGAATTTCGCTACTGGAAGTTAAAAAAAAAAAAGTAAATTTCCCACTAACATTTAAGCACTGTTAAGCACATTCTTAAACACTGCTAATTTGCCATTGTGTTCACATGTTCAACAGACTGTGATTGGCCGTGAAGGTCATCAGTTCACTGCAGTTCACCGATGTTTACCGAGCACAAACACAGAAGAGTAATCGTGCAATGGACTGATCTTCGACTTTAAAACGATCCAGTCTTCCTGTATTTGTGTTTGCACTCGGTGAAGAGCGGTGAACTGATGACCTTCACGGCCAATCACAGTCATTTCTGTTGAGCACTGCTGAATGCTATGGCAAATCAGCGGTGTTCAAGAACTCGCTCAACGGCACTTAAATATTAGCAGGAAATGGGCGTTTTTTTAAGTTTCAGTATTGTGACACTACTACAGACAACACGAGGGTGTGCATTGTTTTATCGCTCACAGGGTTACATAGGCTGAAGCAGGGAAGCTTCCCCTCGGTTTTATTTTTATATTAAAGAATTATATTAAAGTAATGTTTACACCATATCTGCACTTTATCTGCACAGCTGGAGGTTTGTAGTCCACAGTAGGGCTGGACGATTAATCGAAAAGTAATCGAAATCGACTTTCAAATAATCATCTATAATCAATCAATTTTTTCCAGGTCAATTTTTACAATTACTTTCCCTACCGCGTGTGGTCACGTGACCCCACTCTGGACAGCTTGGTAGCGTTGACGAGTGTAGGCGGCGCGGAGAGGGCAACATATATTAATAAATAAATAAAAGAATTGTTCATTAATCGTAATCAGGCTAAAATGTTCAATCAATCAAGATTTTGATTTTAGGCCAAATCACCCAGCCCTAGTCCACAGCATGTTGTTGCAATATTTACAGTGCTGATCCTATACTTCCGGGTTTCTTCCCACTGCACCCTAGCTTTCATTTTTTTTAAATAGCGGGCACATGAAATAAGCGTATGCTATTGGGATATCTGCTTCAGTGGATTTGCTCAACAGTGTTTGAACTTTCAGCAGTGAAATTTAAACCACACTGAACTAAACTAAACTGAACTTCAACTCTGAAATATGGACTTTACTAGAACTTCTATGTTCAGCTGCTTTGACACAATCTACATTGTGAAAAGCACTATATAAATAAACATGAATTGAATAGTGCCACCTACTGGCGTCCTAGTATGCATAATATAGCCATTTTTGTCAAATTTGTACAGTATAAACAACACTGAAAAAAATGATTCGAAGATGATTCCTTGGATTTACTACATTTTTTTAAGTTAAGTGGTTGTAAACAATTCATATGGACTGAATTTAAACAAACAAATTAAGTTGAAAATTACTCAATTTAATTTGTTTGTTTAAATTCAACACTTTTTTCAGTGAAGGATCATTTTATCAACACTGTTGCTAGTTCGCAAAAGTTTTCAAACAGCCAAGGGGCAACCTTTTCTGATTTTAGTACACTGTTGTCATGTAAATATACCTTAAATTTAAAAAATTGCTTCAATTTTGCAAGTATATTTCTGCTGTTTGTCGATTAGTTTACATGTATTTTGATGTCTAATTGTGCAGCTATATATTGGATCTTTGGTCATCTTTCAGCTTTTAGACATGTTAACGTCACTTTTCAAAAGCTTAGTGATTTAATAAGAATGTACTGTGCTTGTTCGTGGAGATTATGATGTCAAGATGGCTTGTTTAGTGCTTGGTTTCCTTGGAGAGTCGCGTTTCCAATCCATTAGAAAGTAGAAAAGTGATGAAGAAACATGCATGAGAAGACCAGGATGTGGAGGAAAAGTTGAGTGCTTTAAATAAATGGACATTACTGGACCATAAGAAGACCAACATGTGTTTGTGTGTACCCTTGTGTTTTTTGGAGGGGGTAATAACAGGTTTTGGTATTCTCAGTGCCGGGAGGAACCTTGTGGTCGAAACCTGCGTGTCGGAGCCTGTTGGAGACCGAATTCTCCTTCTCTTTCTCTTGCTAAAGCTGGCCTCTGCGTCTCTGTCTGAACATGTCCTAGCTTAACAGTAAACGTTATGGAATTCACACAAGCCCCTGTACATTCATCCTGTCAATTACACAGCTTTATTGTGTCTTTCACTTTTATTTGTCTGACTAATCCAATGAGCAGGCCCACGCGCGCATGAACTCTGCAGAAAACCCACAAGAATTTGACTGCATATAGGAAGCTGAATTCAAGATCCATTCTTGAGATGTCTTCAGAATACATATATGCAAATGAGCTTTTCAAGTGAATGAATATTATTTTAAATATATTTGTCCAATAATTTAGCCAATTTAATATCTTTTATTGGTCAAATATTCATGTTAGCAATGTTTAATGTGGGCTTTTTAGATGCATTTTTCACACTTTTTCACTCTGTCTTTAAATCACTCAATATAAATTTTGTTTCTATTAAAATGTATTGACTTATTTAATGTTACAAACCTGTAAATGTGAATTTTTTCCATAAAACTAAAAATGAGACATTTAGCAGAATGTTCTTGCTGCTCTTCTCCATGTAATGAAAATTGGGAACCGAAGGCTGTCATGGCACCAAAAATATTAAGATGCATTTTTGTCAATCTCATTTTCATGAGGGGGTGGTTCGAAAGACCCACCCTCCTTCTGACAAAGTCCAGAATTTGGCCCCTATATGAGCTAATTTGTCCCATTTTTGACAATATGCCATCATAAATTGTGAAATTAGCCAATAGAAGAAGGCTTTAAGAAGAATAACCAATAAAAGAAGACTTTTATTATTTAAATGGACAAATTCTGACTGAGGAAATGAGCTGGCCTGGGGTGCGTTTTCGAAAAATATTGTTTTATTTATGCCATTTTGAACACCGCTCTGGCTCATGATGAAAGCTATAGGTGACCTATTATTTGTAAGGGGAATTTACGTTATGTCTTGTTTGTAAAAACAAAAATATTTAGCATACGTTAATGCTTTTAATTTCTAGGCCTAGGTTATGTATTAAGAAATGTATCTGTATGTGACATGGGCCTGTTGGTTAGAGGATTTCTGCAGTGGTTTGAATGTATCAAATTGTAAAAGTTGACTATTCAAAAAAATAAATTAACAATCTCTTACTTAAAAATAATAATAATTATTATTATTATTATTTTTAAATTTCTTAATAAATAGCCTACTGTAAACTAGGCCTACAATCATTAACAATGTATATGATTTATATATGAGATTAGAATATGTGTTAGCTTTGTGATTTTATATGGAATATTCTCAATAATAATAATTCCATGTTCGTTTGCTCACGAGTAGCCACAAATATGACCATATTACACCAATATTGCGATCACTATATTGGTTGCCAGTTCATTTTCGAATATACTATAAAATTTTACTCTTTGTTTATAAAACTTTGTATAACCTAGCACCACCATATCTTTCTGATCTGATCACTACTAAGGCCCAAACCCGATCGCTTGGATCAAATTACAAATGCTATCTATTGCAAACACCCCGATCTCGTCTCAAATGCAGGGGCGATAGACCCTTTGCAGTTGTGGGTCCGAAACTATGGAATAAGTTACCGTTAAAAATCAAAATAGCACCTACTCTATCTGTTTTTAAATCAATGCTAAAGACGCATCTTTTTTTGAGTGCATTTAACATTCCCTAATGGCGGTTTCAGGCTATACTAAATTGCTTCTTTCTTGGAAACTTTTACTGTTGTTATTATTGTTTTATATTGTTGTATTTATTGTAGTGTATTGCCGTTTTTACCTGCTACTGCTATTGTACAGCACCATGGTCGACTAAAGGTTGTAATTTAGTGTGCTCTAGAAATAAACTTTGATTTGATTTGTTTGTTTGTTTTTTTGTTTTTTTATGATGGATGATAATAAATTAGCATTTAAAAATAAGTCTTTTTTTATATTTCTAAAATTCTAATCTCATTACATTATATATATCACTTTAATAACTTACAGTTTAAATAGGGCTGGACGATATGGCAAAAATTTATATCACGATATATTTTTTTATTTCGGTCGATACGATATAATTCCGATATCGATATGGACAATATTAAAAAGAAAGGAAAAACTGCCAAGAACGCACACAATGGATGTCTGTACCTACAAATGTCTGCAAAGTGAATTTTCAAAGTTGATAATACCTCAAGACTATTTTTTTCAAAAATAAAAACAATAAGTGTTGTAGTATAAACAGAAGTGACGTGTGAACCGAATTTGGTGAGAGTACAGTAATTTACAGTACAGTTATTGAATATGTTTGGTAATAAAAATTCATAAAAAATATGCAAAATAGTTTTTTAGAAAAATGTGTTGTAGTCTAACCAGCAAAACAGCAGTGACGTGTGATCTGAGTTTGATGGCAGTATAATGAGTTAGAGGGAAGTTATTGACAGCTTTTGTAGTATTGGTTTTTGCGTTTTGCTCTTTGTTGACGGTCCCTAAGGATCGGTCTCTTTGCCGCCTGCGCATAGAGATCAATATAATGCGTCCAGCGCGTAGGAAAGCTCATTTTTAGGAAAATAAGGTTGTAGGTGGTTGTATACATTGCGACAGTTGAAAAAATGTGCTATTTGTGTAGGAACAATGTTTCGGTCATGAGTTATTGATCCGGAAAATACGAATCTGCGAATCTGTTGCTAACTTTACTGAACTCTGACTCTCGGTATGTTTTATCGGGTGGAACTGCTTCAAATGGTGAAACAGATTTGATGTGTTGCCGCCGCTAGTCAGCTACACTCTCTGGCACACTTTGCAGAACACCGAAACTAAGTTTATCGGAACTTAAAAAGCCGAACTACTTCCACACCACTGCATTAGTCTTTCCTTTCTTATCAACTATTTCGTCTGCATTCTTACTTGTGGAAGCTTGTTCATTCGCATCTGTATTCAGAGCACTCATTTTGTAGCTAAAACTTTCTGCGGCGCAGCTTAACCAACTGCTGTGCTGAGCGCTGGCAGGCAGCGTGTCTGTGTTGTTCGTCATCACGTAAGTGACGTCAGATCACGCTCTTTCTGACGGCTGAGCACTGAATGTCATTCAGTGACAAGTGATACATGTATAAGATCTTAAATAAATAATAATATATATATTTATATATATGCAAATTTATATATCGGAAATGGGTTTAAAAATCATATCATCGTTATTGAAAAAAATTCTATCGCGATATATATTAATATCGAATTATTGTCCAGCCCTAAGTTTAAATGCACATTTGTAGACAAAAAATGGTATGATAAGCACTTTGACAAAAATGTAGGAAGTATTTTTGTTGCATCAGAAAGTGTGATAATAGTGCTTAAAATGTCACTAAAATGCAGTATTTGAACCTCGAATAACTGCAAATAGGTCCACTTTTTTTAGAAAAAAAGAACCACCCCTTTTAATAGGCTGACCACAGGCCTGTAGTAGAATTCATTTTTAACTGTCAACTAATGAGGTAAAGAAATTTCATTACGTCATTGATTCCACACAATAACCAGGACTGTTTAAAAAGTCAGTGTTAACACTTGTCTATATGTGTGCGCTCATGCGTGCGAAATGGTAAGAATGCAAGTGAAAGAGAGAAGGCTCAGACATAAGCAGAGCCAAATGAAAACAGTGTGTGAGACAGAAATAGAGTGAGAAGCTGAGCGGGGGTGAGGCTGCGGTCGGCATCAGGACCGCTCGATTATAGAGGACGACTTCTGCTGAGTGCAATGAGATGTGAGGAATAACTGGAGGTGAACTGCGTGTCTGCTTTGTATGAAATGAGCTGGCAACAACAGCAAAAAATCCCCTTCGGTTTATATACAGTGTATGGCGACTGGCACCATGCTTGGGGAACTTCCTGGCCTAACCAGATACTTCCTGTTTTAGTGAAACCACAGGGGATGGTGAGGTTGTTGATTTTAGGTTGAAAAGGAAAGAGTGCAAAAAATACGGGGATGATGATGATGTCATCTTTCTAATAAAAGTACTCTAAACAGATGTTTTATCCAAGTACTCAGGGGACTCTTCAGTGATTTGAAGTGGGCAATATTTACTATATGCTTAACCAAATTGATTCAAATTATTTTATTTTATTTTTTATTATGTTTTATTATTTAATTTTGTTCATTTTTTAAATTATTTTATTATTTATTTTATTTTATTTATATATATTTTAAATTTTTAATTAATTTATTTTTTAAATTTAATTTTATATTATTTAATTAATTAATTTTTTTATTTATGTTGGCATAACCAAAATAACATCATGGTTCCCGAATTGTATTTTATTTTATTTTTTTTAATTTTATTTTGTTCATTTTTTTTTTTTTATATATATATATATATATATTTTTTTTTTTGTATTATTTTTTATTTTATTTAATTTAATTTATTATTTTATTTTATTTTTTTATTTATTTATTTATTTTTTTTTTCTAAATTGCCTTTAAGAATCTTGGCATAACCAAAATGACATCATGGTTCCCAAATTTCATTTAATTGTATTTTGTTTTATAATTTTTAATTTTATTTTGTTCATTTTTTATTTATTTTTATATATATATATTTTTTTTTGTATTATTTTTTATTTTATTTAATTTATTATTTTATTTTTTTATTTATTTATTTTTTTTTTTATTTCTTAATTGCCTTTAAGAATCTTGGCATAACCAAAATTACATCATGGTTCCCAAATTTCATTTAATTGTATTTTGTTTTATAATTTTTTTTATTATTTATTTATTTTATTTTTTATTATTTTATTTTATTTCATAATTTTATTTTTTTGTTTTATTTTATTATTTTTTTATTTTATTTTATAATTATTTTATTTTATTTTATTTTTTATTTTTTTATTGCCTTTAAGAATGTTGGGATAACCACAATGGCATCATGGTTCCCGAGTGCAGAAACATTTTTCCTGTGCCCTCCCCCTATCAGCTTTTTCTCCTCACGTACACAAGTTCTGTTTGCACAGGTGGCATAAGTAGACTGACAGCTCCAAAACAGTTGGGACGGCCATTTAGAACAACAGGGTGTTATTTCTAGCAATTATCCACCAAGAATAATCTCCAATTATCACATTAAACGTGACATGTTCATTAACAGTTGCTTTATATTTGCATTAGCTTTTTTCACTTTGTAGTTGTTTTGGACTGAATGACTGAATGAATCAGGGGGGAATGTCTAATTCGAGGTGTCTCTGTGTGTCTTCCAGGCAAAAGGGCGGAGAGATGGGCTCTCTTCATCCAGTGAGAACCCTCGGCCGGTGGTCCGGAGCGGGACAGATGGGCTGGGCGTGTCCTGGCAGGGTCCACGCACGCTGGTGCTCCAAAAGAATTCTCAGGGCTTCGGCTTCACGCTGCGTCACTTCATCGTTTACCCGCCAGAGTCCGCTCTGCACACCACTCTTAAGGTGAGGAGGATGACAGCCATCACAAAATTAAGATATAAGATCTCAGGACAGAAAAACATCCAATAAGATGCAAGTTAAACAAACTATCACTGTCTCTTAGTTACAAGTAGTGAAGTATAGTATAATAATGTTGTTCCTGTCGTATGTCCTTGTTTTTATTTTGGACTATTCAATTTAATTAATCTTTATTTCTATAGCACTTTTACAATGTAGATTGTATCAAAGCAGCTTAACATAGAGGTTCTAGTAAATGGACTGTAAAAGTTCAGTTTAGTTCAGTTCAGTCTGGTTTAATTTTCACTGCTGGAAGTCCAAACACTGAAGAGCATATCCATCGATGCGCAGCTCCACAAGTCCAAACCAAGCAAGCTAGTGGTGACAGTGACGAGAAACAAACTTCACCAATTGACAAAAGTGATGGCAAAAAAAAAAAATCTCAAGAGAATGGAGACTACAAAAGGAGAATTCTAACCTGTTAGGCAGCTCTCACATTTGGGGATTTACAACTAGCTAACTTTAAATAGTAGCAGTTCTTGTCCCCAGTGAGCTACAAACAAAAATTGGGTATCATTGGAAAGAAGACACTTTGATGTTTTACTTTGACACTTTAGTTTGATACTTTGACACTTTAAATTGCTTTACTATGGTCCAAAATATGCTCAAATATATATATATATATATATATATATATATATATATATATATATATATATATATATATATAAAAGTTATACATTATCATGTATATTTTACATTATATAAAATATACAAAAATTGTATTGTGTTCAATATTTGCTTTTCCAAATACAAACACAGGAAAACAATGTAATAACCTAGAAAACCTACAAACATGCCTTGAAACCAAGTGTCTCGTGAGTTATAGCGAGGCTGTTGGAAAACTATCGGTGTCCTTCTCTCCCTCATCATCAGAGGCATTTTCTCAAAACTTACCTTCCCAAACTAAAACAGTAACAGCTGCTGAATTATTTGGTGTACATTCACAGTTCATGTATCTTTGGAAAGAAGACACTTTAGGCTTTACTATCCATCATCTAGAAGTTATAATGCTCAAAGCGAAAAAAGTTATTGATGCTTAAGTAATGTAAAAAAAAAATGCACCGCACTAACATAATGTATATGAAATTAGTCCTGGAGCAATACAGAAAAATAATGGGTCAAAAGCCACACATCTCCTGAGTGTATGTTTTGAATTTGATGGTGATATCATGCACAATGAAATTTTTGGAATTATTATTCTGAGACAATGTCTTGTGATTTTTCTCCCTCGCCTTGGAAAAAAAAGTCCTGCTGCTCATCCATGTGATGGCTGTGACTGTGGATTCACACAGAACATGTTTTTTAGTCTAATGTGTTCCATTGGTTTTATATGTAAACTGATGTATGTTTGACTGTTACACTTGCACCACGCCATGTTTTTAAGATGTGGTGTCAAGCTAAAAGAATTTGAACTTTTACACATTGTAACTTTTACATCAAAGTCCGTGTGAATGTTAATTTTAGCTCACATTATTCTTAAGGTAAAAAATGAATCCATGCAAGTAATCTTTGCTCAAAGTCTGACTATTTGCTTCTGGGTGTGTTGTGTTGGTCATTCTGTCGACGTCAGCTTGAGGGCTTCTATTGCAACTGCATAGCAATATTCATTTTTTACAATCGTTTCTGAGTGCTGCATCTCACATTTTTGAGATGCAAAAACACGTTCCGTATGAATGACCTCTTGAGCTTATTTTTAAAGTGGGGAAAAACAAACCAAAACTGAAATGTATTATTTAATATATTGTTTAAATATTGAGTTTAAAACAGTTAGTTTACCCAAAAATGAAAATTCTTCTAATAATTGCTCACCCTCATGTCGCTCCAATCCACTGAGACCTCCATTTTCAGAACACAAATGAAGATATTTTAGATGAAATCTGAGAGCTTTCTGACCCTCCATAGACAGCAATGCTCCCAAGATGTTCAATATCCAGAAAAGGAACCAAAGAAACCAGTTTACAGTATACAACATACTTTGTAGAAATTCTGTGAATTAAACTGCACAACCCAAAAAGAAATAATACTAATCAAAAGGATATGAATTGGCTCTCTATAGAACAAACATTATGTATTTCATTTTATTTGGCATTTTTGTATTTATGAAAAAATAAATCTTCATTATGGATGTGACCAGGGCTTGACATTAACTTATTTGATCGCCAGCCACTGTGGCCAGTAGTTTTCCAACATTACTAGCCACTCGCCATTTTCATTGGCCACAATTTTGTTGTTGGGAAAATATATTTTATATGCTTAAATTGACCTTGGCATGCTAAAATGACTTAATTTAGACTTTGTGTTATGTCCACATGCCTCCTCATTCATTTCACTATTTTGTGTGTATGACCCTGGTCAATGTGCATGAGCAAATGGGCTGTGGTTTCACAGTGTCGCATTGCAATTCGTTTTTATTTCACAGGACTTTTCAGAGCTGATAAGCTTGATAATTAAATAAATTTAACAAAAATAACTGTAAGCAAAAGAAAGCAGGTGAAAAACGTAACGAGTGATAATGAAGGATGATCACGCCCACACGGGTAACGGTGGGCCCATAATCCGTTCTGCTAAAAGAATAGTTAAAATAAAACCAGCAAGCGCTGCTGCTTAAAAATACATAATTTAGAAACATACAGAGCTTTTGGAAGCCGCAAGACTGTATGTGCAGAAGCATCACTTTTTGTCCAGTCTATTTGAAAGAGAACCGATCGCAGCAGTTGCGTTTCCTCTAGGCACGATTGCTTCGCGCCAGGAAACGGGAGCGCGCGCGCATGCCTTTTAAAACAGCTGCGTGCATCACATCACCTGTTTGCTCAAGTGATCATCCTCTCATTCGGTATTCACTTGCTTTCTTTTGCTCTCGTGAACGCCTTTTTTTGTCGGTCATGCTGCTTCTCGATTCCAAGATGACATTTGCACACATATTGTGCCATCTCTACTGTCGAACTCTGCTTTTAAGATAACTATCATTTAAAAATGATCTTCAACCAGCCAAAGTGGCTAGTGAGAGTGTCTGTCTAACCCGCATTTGGCGGGTTGGCAGGTGTTAATGTAAAGCCCTGGATGTGAAATATCGCCAATACAGATGTGAAATTGCCACATGGTGACTTTGGTAATTCATATTAAATTGTTTAAAAGTCTTGACAGGGATATTCTGATTATAGTACTGTAAAATACAAGCCTAAGCAAACAAGGTAGAAAGAGTATAACTATTTTGGCGAGGTTGACATTTGCATGGATCAGCTCTTGTGCTCATTCAGCCTTCAAGGCCCTCTGTCCTTGTTTTCAACAAAGAACCTTTTAAGTGATATCATGCCTCCAGCAGTATTCTGGTTTAATCACAGAAACACAGAAAGATTCATCCATGGCATCAGATGCATTTTGTTTTAACTGGGAACCATTTTTAAAACCGTTTAGTCCTAACTAGTAATACACTGTAAAACACAAAAAGTTAAGGTAACTCACACCGTTTGAGGAAACCGATTGCAACAAACCATTTTCAAGTTCAAAAACTAATCCTAATGAGTACTGTGAACTTAATCCATTTGAGTAAATGAGCAATTTGAGCACAGTAAACCCTGATAAATGAACTGTAAAACCCAATAAGTTAAGTCAACTCAAACCGTTTGAGGAAACCGATTGCTACAAACCATTTGAGTTAAACTAATCTATATGAGTACTGTGAACTTACTCC
The DNA here is from genome assembly GCA_903798195.1 of Danio kyathit. NCBI lineage: Eukaryota > Metazoa > Chordata > Actinopteri > Cypriniformes > Danionidae > Danio > Danio kyathit. The sequence goes on along the minus strand of LR812521.1, from coordinate 50,421,178 downwards.
ATTTAAGTAATGAGGTATTTAATTAACTCGATACCTTCAACACTGAGTTAAACTCTTTTCAAATGAGTAGAATTAATCACATGACATATGGGTCATTTAATTATATAATTACAACTTGTTCAAAATTGGCAGCAAATTAAGTAACAGTGTTACAGAAGTTCCCTGTCTAGTTCATTTAAACGTTCTTATTTGAACTTTTTCTTCATTAAAGATCGTTGTTTACAGTATCAGTGTATCTTGATTGTATTTAAGCATAAGAGATTTAGGATTTTGTTATCATATTTTACAAAGAGTGTGCTATGGATGTTTAAATAGTGTGTGTGTGTGTGTGTGTGTGTGTGTGTGTGTGTGTGTGTGTGTGTGTGTGTGTGTGTGTGTGTGTGTGTGCATGATGCTAACAAACAAAAGCCCCATTATGACTGGTCTATATTGCTTCTCTTCTCTGAGCAGCTGCTGTTTGCTTTCCTCAGTCAAAAGGCCTGTTTCTTTTTGTTTGCCTGGTACTGCAGTCACTCTGAGCTGGACCGGCCTGTACCAGGACATACTGAACAATGTGTTCTGACCCATTCTTCTCCAAAATGTTCCTAGCGGTCCACATCCTTACATGACTGCATGACTCTCTCCATCAGTCACCCAGCAGCTCCACGTGGACTTTCATTTTGATCTAGGCTGGATGTTGAATATAAATCTTAAAGCTGCTGTCACCATCCGTCACTTTTGTACCCATCTGTTTGCCCCCTGTCTGCCTGTCTTTCTCCTGGACGGCAAAGCCTCAGTATTGTGTGAGTTTGTTAGGAATGAGCCCAGTCAGCGCAGACTAAACATTGGGCTGCCCACTTTAAACTGCCTAATCAGCGGTGTGTGTGTCTGTGTGTGTGTGTGTGTGTGTGTGTGTGTGTGTGTGTGTGTGTGTGTGTGTGTGATTTGAGCCTCTGCTTGGTTGGTAAAGGTTGTGTGTGTGTGTTTTATCTAAACGGTGTCTGTTGTCTTTATATTATAAAGGCTGTGTCATTTCTGGCCCTATGGATAGATAATTGTTGTTGTGGCTTTTCTTGCAGAGGTTTATGTATGTTTACCATATGCGTTTGTGGCTTATAGAGTACATTGGCTGATAAAAAGAGTGCTTAATTTTGTTTTCAGTGCTGACCTCTAGTGCTGGGACAGTGTTAGCGATGATGTCATTTTGGCTTTAGGAGAGCTGATAGGGATCAACACAATTTAGTCCAAACTTTTTCCTATAAAGGGCCAAAAAGCAAACTTGATTGAGGGCTGTGGGCCAAATATATACCAAACCGTTTTTATTCAATTTGCCATAGGTAGTTTTCAAATTTATTCGGTAATTAAAAAACATAAATCATATTGACTAATGTGGTATCATTTTTAACATTTTTAATGTACTTATTACAGTAAAATCCCATTTATAACGCAAGTTCAATGCTGAATACACTAGTCGAGCTTACGTTGATTTGCTCGCAGATGTCTTGTGCATCTGTCAAGTGACAGTATTTTACATGTTAAAAGGCTGATTCATTTTCAGTATTTAATTGAATTATTTAATTTCAGATGGCTTTTTTTGTAACTCAGCAATAAAAAAAGAAACAAAAGTTTACGTTAAATTTGAAATGACTAACACTGTCAAAAGCATTCGCCCCAACCATCTCCCTCTCTTTTAAAATGGGATGGTGGGCCAAATCAATGGGCTACCATAGACCAACTTTGGGCATCTCTGATTTAATCAGTGTATTATATGAATTATATGGTACAGTGTAGTCAAATTTTGTTGTCTTGTTTGTATCTATGATGATTTTTGATTTCACCAAAGACATAAAAAATAATAAATTTTATTATGGACTCTCCCTCATTTTGTCATAAGCCTGTATAATACAAAATGATTCTTAATGTATTGGCCTCTCTTTTCGATATAGACTGAAAGAGAATGACAAATAAACAAGGCTAAATAAACAAGTGTTGTAACCTAATAATATTGAATATGAATATGCAGACCTGTCATAATAATCAATATATCTTATCGCACAACACATGGACATGACCTCAATCATTTTTGGTGATGCAATATATATCGCCCATACATAAAAATCAATTCTAGCGACTCGTGTGTTGCACACAAGTGTTTAAAAGTTTCAAAAAGAAATGGTTTCTTGCTCGAAGCATCTGTGCCTCCAAATGTACCTGGTACAATCGTTTCTCTTTGAAATAGACCCATAGTCCTGCTGCTCTCAAAAACTTGAGATTTTTTGGTAAGCAGCAGGTTGCTTTTGCTTTAACCTTTCACGTGATCATCCTTTCATTATCACACACGTTTTTCACATGCTTTCTTTTGCTTAGTTATTTTTTAGTTATTTCCTTTTTTTATTTTTGTGTTTGGCTAGAGAAAAATTTGGTATATCTTTAGTGTTGAGCCCTGAAAAGTCATGTGAAATAAAGACTAATTGCAATGCGACACTATGAAACCACCACCCATTTGCTCATGCTTACTGAGCAAGATCATACACACAAATAAGGAAAATGAATGAGGAGGCATGTGGACGTAACACAAAATCTAAATCAAGTCATTTTAGCATGCCAAAGTCAAATTTTATGCATATAAAATATATTTTCCCAACAACAAAATTGTGGCCAATGAAAATGGCGAGGGGCAACGCAGTGGCGCAGTAGGTAGTGCTGTTGCCTCACAGCAAGAACGTCGCTGGGTCGCAGGTTCGAACCTCGGCTGGGCTGGGTCAGTTGGTGTTTCTGTGTGGAGTTTGCATGTTCTCCCTGCGTTCGCGTGGGTTTCCTCCGGGTGCTCCGGTTTCCCCCACAGTCCAAAGACATGCAGTACAGGTGAATTGGGTAAACTAAATTGTCCATAGTGTATGAGTGTGAATGTGTGTGTGGAAGTTCCCAGAGATGGGTTGCGGCTGGAAAGGCATCCGCTGCGTAAAATCGTGCTGGATAAGTTGGCGGATCATTCCGCTGTGGCGACCCCGCAAGGGACAAAGCCAACAAGAAAATGAATGAATGAATGAAAATGGCGAGTGCTGATAATGTTGGAAACTTCTCACACTCATTCACTACGGACAATTAAGCCTACTCAATTTACCTGTACCACATGTCTTTGGACTGTGGGGGAAACCCACGCAAACGCGGGGAGAACATGCAAACTCCACACAGAAACACCAACTGACCCAGCCGAGGCTCGAACCAGCAACCTTCTTACAGCACTACCTTCTCCGCCACCAGATTGCAGAATTATTGATAAATAAATAATTAATTAATAATAATCTCAGTCCCTGTTCAGTTGCATGAAACATGAGTGACTAACATAATTTTTAAAAATCTCTTATAACTCTCTTATGTGTTCCACAATAATATTTTCTGTTTTGTTTTCAAATTGTGGGTTGAGAATGAGTAAAAAAACTGAAACAAATAGTATACTGTAAAGTTAGAGTTTATATATATAATTGCATTAGTTCCAATGAAATATACGGTTGAATCCTTTAATTACATTTAATCTAATTTGTTAATTAGAATCAAATATCAGGTGACACGGTGGCTCAGTGGTTAGCACTGTCGCCTCACAGCAAGAAGGTCGCTGGTTCGAGTCCCGACTGGGTCAGTTGGCATTTCTGTACGGAGTTTGCATGTTTTCCCTGTGTTTGCGTGGGTTTCCTCCGGGTGATCCGGTTTCCGCCACAGTCCAAACACATGCGCTATAGGTGAATTGAATAAACTAACTTGGCCGTAGTGTATGTGTGTGAATGAGTGTGTATGGATGTTCCCCAGTACTGGGTTGCAGCTGGAAGGGCATCCACTGTGTAAAACATATGTTGGATAAGTTGGCGGTTCATTCCGCTGTGGCGACCTCTGATGGATAAAGGGACTAAGCCGAAGGAAAATGAATGAATGAATCAAATATCAAATCAAAAGTATAAATCAACACTATGAAAAAATAAATAAACAATGAAAAGTTGTATTTTTCTCAACTAACTTTCACATAGATTCATAAATACTGTAACTATTTTATTGTTCACTATTAATGTTAAATTGTTAAAAAGTGTTACCAAAAAAATGTTTGGGTGGGTGGTAAAACTGCTAAATGAGTATCTTTCACAGTAGTTAAACACTTAAAAGAGTCCACTGTCATTTATTTAATGTAAATAGTACTTATTACAGATGACAATTAGTCTACTCACTTAATTGTGTTGTATTTTGCAAATGACTTTAAAATCATTCAAGTTTAAAAGCTGCGTACTTATTTCACAATGATCTAACTCTCCTCTGTTTGTCTCCTGTTAGGATGAAGAGAACGGGAATGGAAAGGGTGAGTCTCTCATTTACATTTGTTTTGAAAAGTCTCATTCATAGCACGTGGATTGCAGTTATTACATCAAATTACTTATCATATAAAGAGACAGCGTCACTTATCTGAGTCGACCAAAATCCACATGACTTGATGAACATGTGTTTTTCTGTGTTTGCTCATCCTCTGCTTGTCTTTTTTCCCCTCAGTCAGTGAATGACCTGAGGTAAATTAGTGGTATAAACATCTCCGTATCACAGATTTTCGGCGCCCTCTAGAGAATGTTGCGTTCATGCACAGCTCTCCATCTGCATTCAGATCAGTCTGCTTTAAAGAGAGTTACAGAAAAGTGTGTGATTGATAGGAGACATACCGCATGCCATACAATTAGCAAGTTTTGTCATATGAAAATGTTTCCTTATTTCAATATCTAACAAACACAATATCATTTTGGAGTACTAGTAAATTTACTTCATGTTAAAGAGATCAAATTTAGAGTTATTATCATCTACTCTCTCTCAATTAGTTTCCAACTTTTAGATTCTTTTTTCTGTTGAACACAAACGAAGATATTAATAAGAATGTTGGAATCGATAGTCACTGAATTCCATGGCATTTTATTGCTTCTATGGAATGGATATCAATGGCTACCAATTTCCACGATTCTACAGAATATCTTCTCTTGTGCTCAACAGAAGAAAGAAAGCGTCTGGAACCACTTGAGAGTGAGTACATTTTCATTTTATTAGTTAGACTATCACTTTAAAGTACTCTTAGATGGAAATATATGTCCAGAATTACAGGAGAATAAAATATTTATTGCACTTTACATAATGGAATGATGTTATATTACTAGATACATACACACACACACACACTGGAGCTCCAGATCATAGAGATTTATAAGGGCTGAGAATGAAATCTGCTTACGACAGATCATCTGATGAAATAAGACCAACATTGATGCTACAATAAGCCCCACAGTTCCTAGATCAGCGCATGCTTTGCTACCTTAACCTGTTTGTTGACTGATACTGCCTGTCCTCATTTTATCATGCCATCATGAGATACTGGGATGACTATGGGCAAAACACATTCCTCAGTGCCAGTCTAAACATCTGTGAATGTGCTGCTGTACAATGATGTTAAGCATTCTGACTACTGAGAATTATGCTGGATAGTCATTTTTTTTGTATTTAATTGTTTTGTGAATTATAGTATGTTGATTTGACATTATTGTTTTGTTCATGTAATTCTCTGTACTGTTTAGCTGTTTAATTGTGTCATATTTAAACATTTTAAATAATAGCCATGTCTAGAAAGGCTTTTAAACTTTTTCACTTCTTGAGTGCCTTGGAGTGAAGATTTTTTTTTTGGATATCTTTGATAATCCCGTATCCGACACATTTATTAGTTCTGAATAGTTTTTATTTGTGTCTATATATATATATAGACACACACACACACACACACAGTTGATTTTTTTTTTTTTTTTTTTTTTTTTTTTTTTTATATTTCCCAAATTATGTTTATCTGTGCAAGGAAATTTTCACAATATGTCTGATAATATTTTTTCTTCTGGAGAAAGTCTGATTTTATTTTATTTTGGCTAGAATAAAAGCAGTTTTTAATTTTTCAAAAACCATTTTAATGACAAAATTATTAGCCCCTTTAAGCTATATTTTGTTTCAATAGTCTACAGAACAAACCATCATTATAAAATGACTTGCCTAATTACTCTAGCCTGCCTAGTTAACCTAATTAACCTAGTTGAGCCTTTAAATGTCACTTTAAGCTGTATAGAAGTGTCTTGAAAAATATCTAGTAAAATATTATGTACTGTCATCATGACAAATATCAAATAAATCAGTTATTAGAGATGAGTTATTAAAACTATTATGTTTAGAAATGTGTTGTAAAAATCCTCTCTCCGTTAAACAGAAATTGGGGGGAAAAAATAAACAGGGGGGCTAATAATTTAGGGGGGCTAATAATTCTGACTTGAACTGTGTATATATATATATATATATATATATATATATATATATATATATATATATATATATATATATATATATATATATAATTTTTTTTTAATGGTATTTTAAATCTGGAAAAAATATCATCAGTAAATAATTACAGAATAAAACTAAATTTAATTCAAGCTTTAATTTACAGCTAGTTACAGATTTAAAATCCCAACTTTAACATTCTAAAAGCACAAATATAATTGAACAAATAACTAATGTATTTGTTTATATTTAGAGAAAAGCACAAATGAGTTATTATATTTTATATTTGATCTCAATGACCATGTCGTTTAGCCTGATTTTTTTATCCTTTTAAGCTTCAAATGAATAACATCAAATTACCTGTGCAAAGAGACGCATGATTTCAGAGACTCATTTTACATCATACATTTTAACTTACACTTAATCTGATCAGTAAATTTGATTTTGGTTCCTTTATTTTCTATATAGCCTCAAATATTTAGGCCCCTCTGTTTTTTTCTTTTTTGTCCTTGTACAAGTGTTGTTGGTTTATGGTTTTTTATAGGGTCGTGTGTTTGTGTGTATCATGCAGGGCTTCAACGAAGTCGTCTGGAGCCCATGGACACAATTTTTGTGAAGAATGTGAGGGAAAAAGGCCCCGCTCACCTGGCTGGCTTGTGTACAGGTAAAAAGAGAATGTGTGTTTGTGTGTGTGTGTGCAACTATAAAACATCTATATTTGGAATTGAATTACTAAGAATTGATTGCCATGCAGAGATGGTTACATTCAGAATTTCAGTCTTTATAGTTATTGATTCTAATTTTGTTGTCTTTTATGATAAATATTGTACTTAAAGGATTAGTTCATAAAAAAAAAAAAATATATATATATATATATATATATATATATATATATATATATATATATATATATATATATATATATATATATTTATATATTTATATATATATATATTTATATATTTATATATATATATATTTATTTATTTATTTATTTATTTAAAAAAAAAAATTTCTAATTAATTACTCACCATCATGTCGTTCCTATTCCCTGAGACCTTTGTTCATCTGTAGAAAGCAAATTAATATATTTTAGATGATATATAAGAAAGCTCTCTGACCCCCTAATACAGCAACAGTCCCGAGATGTTTAAAGTCCAGAAAAGGAACCAAAAACATTGTCAAAACCTTCCATGTGACTTCAGTGGTTCAGCTGTACTCATACAAAGCTACAAAAACATTTTTTGTGTGCCAAAAAAACTGTAAAAACAACTGCACATAGTAAACGGATATAGATATATGCGAATAAGAAAGAAAATTTAATTAAATTCAACGGCAGCAGAAATAAATGTAATGCAAATGTAATTTACACTCTTCATTCATTTGCATGTTTTGGTACAACAGACATGTTGAACAAATATTCGTGAAAATACTAAAACACCAGAATACCTGTGTCCTATGTTGCATAGGTGTTATTGTTTTATTTTATGCCAATAATCCTAAGAATATTAAGTACAGATCATGTTCCATGAAGTTATCTTGTTACCTTTCTACTTTGAATATATATTAAAACTTAATTTTTGATTAGTAATATTCATTGTTAAGAACATACATTGTACGCCTTTAAAAGTGATTTCCTCACTATTTCGATTTTTTCGAACCTTCAGATTTGAGATTTTCTAAAAATCTCCACAAAATATTTCCACATCCTAACAAATCACACATTAATGGAAAGCTTATTTATTCAGCTCTCAAATGACATAGAAAAATGTATACTTATGGCTGGTTTTGTAGTTATGGGTCACATTTGAGCTCATTTTAGGAGCCCTGCTGTTACATTTAACAGCTTGGTGGTGCTCACAAACACACTATTATTTTTATTTTTTATAAAATGAAAACTGGATTTATCATAGGTATAGCATCACAGTGAATAGCAGAGGGGACAAAATACAGATTCTTTGTTCCACTTTGCAATTCTTGTATTTGTCATTGTTTAAAAACCATCACAGTGAATATATAAAAAAAGAAAAGTCGATTGATTCAATTCAATTCACCTTTATTTCTATAGCGCTTATACAATGTAGATTGTTTCAAAGCAGCTTCACATAGAAGATTATAGTAAATTAAAACAGTGTCAGTTCAGTTTTCAGTGTTTAAGTTCAGTTTAGCTCAGTTCAGTGTGGTTTAATAATCACTACTGAGAGTCCAAACACTGAAGAGCAAATCCATCGATGCGCAGCTCTACAGATCGCGAACCATGCAAGCCAGTGGCGACAGCAGCGAGGGAAAAACTTCACCAATTGGTGAAAGTGAAGAATTTAAAAAACCTCGAGAGAAACCTGGCTCAGTTGGGCATGACCATCTCTCCTATGGCCAAACGTCTTGTGCAGAGCTGCAGTCTAGGCGAGTCAAGAAACAGGAGTGCAGTGCTTTTTGTACTGCTCTAGACTGGGTTTTTCTGTAAGTTTGGTCTTTTGTGGAAGCATTGAGTTTGAATACATTCAGTGGACAAGCTTCAGACCCATTTTTACACCTATTTAGTGTTGTTCACTTGTAATCCGATTGTCAAAACCAGGTATAAACGTGAACTTAGTCACCTTCTGTAGTCTGAACCCTTATCTCACACAACCCTGCCATTCAATAGAAATTCAAAGTAACTGTTGTTGTTGGAATGCTTTTTATTCTAAGGTTTACACGTGTTTGTTTGCAGTGTGTGTTTGTGTGTACATGTCTTTGCGTGCACAATGATTTTTCGCTTTGATTACACTCAACACAGTGGACTCGTGCGCATACATACATGAACTCTTGTTCAGACTTGCCTGCTAAACTCAATGCTGGAGCGGTTCTTCTTCAAAGCTGTCACAGATTCACAGGAATGCGACCTATGATGTCGCTGATAGGGCATGACGCACTCGGTCATGCTTCCTGTTTACTAATCACGTCAGCTGACTTAAATCAGCCAAACCCAGAGTCTTTTTGCTGTTGACAACTGCAAGAACCGAATACATTTTGATTAGAGAGAGAAACTAATGCAGAGTGATGTGTTTATACACAGGTATAATAGTTGTTATATGTGGTTTGTTTTTAAACTAAACACTCCCAGCATGACTGAAGGAGGCTCACCATATTATCTGTGCGTGTATGCGTGCGTGCGCGTACTGTAATACACACAGTATATGAGAACATACTTATGTCCTTATAATTCAAAATGCTTACAAATCAAACAGAACAGGTGACATTCAAAATTTACCACAGTTTCTTGTAAATTGGCGTTGGATTTAGGAGTAGGGGTAGGGATAGACCATATAATAAGGATTTTTATTACTGTATAAATGCATTATAGCAGGGGTGTCCAAACTCGGTCCTGAATGGCCGGTGTCCTGCATAGTTTAGCTCCAACTTACTTCAACACACCTCCTTGAAAGATTCTAGTATACCTAGAAAGAGCTTGATTACCTGGTTCAGGTGTGTCTATTTGGGGTTGGAACTAAAATATGCTGGACACCCGCCCTCCAGGACCGAGTTTGGACACCCCTGCATTATAGCTATGGAGAATCCTCGTAAACCACCAATACCTGTGTGTGTGTGTGTGTGTGTGTGTGTGTGTGTGTGTGTGTGTGTGTGTGTGTGTGTGTGTGTGTGTGTGTGTGTGTGTGTGTGTGTGTGTGTGTGTGTGTGTGTGTGTGTGTGTGTGTGTGTGAAATACATTTCTTTGGTGTAAATTAGGACTGCATGATATTGGAAAAAATGAATATTGCGATGTTTCGTTTTTCTGCAATATATTTTGCGATAAATACAATTTCACCAGGTGACAAATAGGCATGGGATGATAACCGGTTTCAAGGTTTACTGCAGTTTGGAACAGTCAAGGTTTTAAAACCGCTAGAATTTTCTGTTATAGCCTGCCTAAGGTATATGTAAGTTTTTTTTATATATGTTTTGAAACTAATGAAGACAGCAGAAGTCAAAGATTTATTTTAATTATTTAGCCGGACATGTTTACTGTTCCAAAATATTATAAATGTTTCCTAAAATAAAATATATTGTGCTCAATGGAAAAAAAACAGACATTTTTTACTCAGACATTTACAAAGAACTTACTTTAGAGCAGTGATTAAAATACCGTGATATCATGATATTTTTATCCAAGGTTATCATACTTTCAGAAACTTAGACCTGCCCATGCCTAGTGACAAATAGTTTTTTTTGTGGGAGAAAGAATTACATAATTTTAGCTTAATTAGGATTATTCTACACAACACATATTAATCAAATTGCAAGCATAGATGAATGCAAAAGAGCAAAGATGCTAATGAAATAAACAGTGCTTTACTGATTTTCTTAAAAGTCACATAGTATTCAGACACAGAACTTGAATAATTAAAATTATCAATCTATAGTCTTCATCTTGTATATATAATAATTAAATATAAATAATCTAAAGCTACAAACATTAGAATTTATTGTGGTTTTAAGCTTTCTTGAAATGCTCTCAATAATCACAGGTCTAAAAACATGCAAACTTTGTTTATATGCAAACACTGTAAACTTTGCAATGATAAACTATTGTGCCTGCTCAACTATAATCACGACTGGACATTGCACATGTTACGATGTGACTATTGCTGATGTGTACATTACGATATTGATGCTGAAACAATATGTTGTGCAGCCCTAGTGTAAATGTTTAAACTTTTCAATAAGCTTTCATTAGTTAGCATTAGTTATTGTCATTTTTAATAAAATAATGGACAGTACATTTATTGGTCACACTTTATTTTGATGGTCCGTTTGTTGAATTTAAGTTACATTGCAACTAATTATCATTAGAATATAAGTAGACTGTTAGGTTGGGGTTAGGGTTGGGGTTGGGGTTAGGGTTAGTGTAAGTTGACATGTAATTGCAAAGTTTCTTATAGTCAGTTAAATGTCTGTTGAAGGACTGTTAAATGTCAGTGTCAACAGATAATAAGCAGAGAGTCTACTAATAATCAAATGGACCATCAAAATAAAGTGTTACCCATTTATTACAGCATATATTCATCTTTGTTAAGGTTAGATGAAAATAAACTTGGTCATTGTTCTTTTTTTAACTCACAGTGCATTATCTAATGTTGAAATGCACATCTTTGGTTTTGAGTAATACATTAGTAAATGTTGAACTATGATTAATAAATGCTGTACATGTATTTTGTATTTTTAGTTCTTGTTTGTAAATACATTTACAAGCGAACCCTTATTGTAAAGTGTGAACTTCAATTTCCTTAATTGTAGCAGTACAAGATTGTAGGTTTACCATATTGTTGCAACACAGGCTCATTGTGAAAACAAATCACAGTATACATTTCTGGAGAGTGTAAATGATGCAACACTGGCTCATTCTGAAAATGTACCTCTTTAAATATTCTGGAGATCGCCAAATACGTCCCAGGAGGTACTTTTTTTGCAGTTTTTGTTTTTCGCGAATCCACCAGAGGCATTTGTGTACGCTTTTTCAGATCTCAAATTTCTCTTGCAAATGCCATTTGCGCCTGCTTGTCTCAGGTAAACCCACCAGAGGCCGCTGTCGAATAACTGTTTGACTTACTGACTGACCGATCGACTGACCCACCCTCCTCCTTCCCTAAACCCAACCAATTGTATTGATTGACCCGCTCACCCACTTCCCTAAACCCAACCAACAATTTTCAAAAAGAAAAGCCCTCGTCTGATTTTTACTACATTTTCAGATTTGACCACATTCTCACCCTGTTATTTACTTGTTTATTTTTTTTTTTAGCTTCTGTTTTTGTTTTACCTGCTTTCTGGAACCGTTCTTCACCTGGCTCAAACCCCGTCATTGTGGCCAACTTCTCTCTGCGTCTTAAGTCCGCCAATGAACACGGCGAGCTAACGGGACAAACTGTTAACCGCAGGAAAGCCATCCATACGGAGATAAGCGGTCAGCTGGTAAGTGCGAAAAGGAACGGCGTCATACCGCCCCGTATCGTTAATTAAAAAAATTAAATGCAGCCATACGTAGCTCTGGCTACAAAATTCGCGATCTCCAGAAATGTATATAGGCCTACATTTTCAGAATGAGCCTATGTTGAAATTGTGTAGCCAGAGGTACGTATGGCTGCATTTCACCTTTAAAATGAATGCTACGGGGAAGTATGATGCTGCCGATGGCATATGGCTTGAGACACAGAGAGGGGTTGACCGTGATGACGAGGTTCGAGTCCAGCGAAAGCAGGTAAAACAACAAAATTAACAAGTAAATAACATGGTGAGAACGTGCTAAGATCTAAAAACGTGGTAAAAATCAGGCAAGGGCTTTTCTTTTTCTGGATTGCTTTTGAAAACACTTAGGTTGGGTTTAGGAAAGGAGATGGGCAGGGGAATTGGTCGGTCGGTCAGTCAGTCAGTTAGTCAGTCAGTCAGTCGACAGTGGCCTCTGGTGGATTTACAGGAGAACAATAGGCGCAAATGGCACTCACAAGCGAAATATGAGATCTAAGAAAGTGTAAACAGCGGCCTCTGGTGGATTCCTGAAAACAAAAACTGCAAAAAAAAAAAACTTAGCTCCTGGGAAGAAGTTTACATTCTACAGAAATGTATATAGAGGTACGTATCAATAATGAGCCTGGTGTATTTTTGCCTTTTCCAAAAAGAATAAAATAGACCATGTGAGGCACATAATAATCTGTGTAATCACTATATTCACATAACATTGGAAGACTTTGTTTTGTATGGTGTTTTATGTTATGAATTCAACCAAATGGATGAAATATGTTCCATGGAGCTCAGATTAGCCAAAATATTTACATGACAGACATTGAATGGGACATCCAGTTTTTTGAGATGCCCTTACAAACAGATGACAACACATGCAATGAATGCAACACTACTGCTGATGGATGTGTTTTAATATTACTGGTTAGGATTAGATGAGAGCTTCCATTGACTCCTCAGAGAGATCGCCGCTGGTTAAGTTAATCCTTTAACTTAACCTGAAAATGAACCCAAAATCTAAGAAAAACAGACTGAACATATGGAATGAGTCTACTTGATCTTGATTATTCAAACAGTCTGCCGTCGCTCTGTCTTTGAAAAGTATGTACGCTTTAAAAAGAAAGCTTAGAGACACTAATCATTACCAGTAAATTGATTGCAAATACTCCAATTACACACTGATCCATACAATCCTTCAGAAGTAATTGTTGTCTGCTTGTTTTTGAAATAAAAAGTCTCTTACATACACCAATGCTATGTCTATTCAATAAAAATGTTAAAATTGTGAAATTCATTCATTCATTTTCCTTCAGCTTAGTCCCTTTATTAGGCTGAGGTAGCCACAGCGGAATGAACCCCCAACTTATCCAGCAACCCAGTATTGGGGCACACTCATTCACACACATACACTACGGACAATTTAGTTTATTCAGTTCATCTATAGCGCATGTCTTTGGACAGTGGGGGAAACCGGAGCACCCAAAGGAAACCCACGCCAACACAGGGAGAACATGCAAACTCCACACAGAAAGGCCAACTGATCCAGCTGGAACTCGAACCAGCGACCTTCTTGCTGTTAGGCAACAGTGCTAACCACTGCACCTCCGTGTCACCCAAAATTGTTAAATATACACTGTAAAATATGCTGGGTTCCACACAATTCTTCATGTTGATGTCACAGATTGATTGAGGAAGTTAACTTAACACATTCAAGTAGATTGAACAAAAAACAATAAATGTGTCCCAAAAAATCTGAAGAATTGTGTTTCAGCTCATTTTAAATAATTAGTTTGAACAAGCAGCAAAAATCATTTTTTGAGTGTAATTACGATTGAAAAAAGTTTTTTTTCTGTCTAATAAAGCTCAAAAGAACATTGTTGATATAAGAATAGTGTTTTAGCTTTGTTTTTAGTTTTGATCAATTTCACGGTGGCGCAGTGGGTAGCATGTTCGCCTCACAGCAAGAAGGTCGCTGGTTCGAGCCTCGGCTGGATCAGTTGGCGTTTCTGTGTGGAGTTTGCATGTTCTCCCCGTGTTTGTGTGGGTTTCCTCTGGGTGCTCCGGTTTCCCCCACAAGTCCAAAGACATGTGGTATAGGTGAATTGGGTAAACTAAAATCGTCCGTAGTGAATGGTGTGTATGGATGTTTCCCAGTGATGGGTTGCAGCTGGAAAGGCATCCGCTGCGTAAAAAACATTTGCTGGATAAGTTGGCGGTTCATTCCGCTGTGGCGACTCCAGATTAATAAAGGGACTAAGCCGAAAAGAAAATGAATGAATGAATTTAATGTGTATTTAACAAATAAAAGTGTTAATTTCTTAATAAAAAAAAAAACATTCTTTTATGAGCGGTAGAGTATTGACCTTATTCTGCGATGTGGAAGTGCGATTGTTTTAGAACTTCCAATTGAGTTGCCTATGGAAGAAATGACTAGGAATAATAAACGGCAAATTGGTCAAACTACTTGCTCTACAAACAAGTGTATTCATGACTATACATAAAAAGTAGAATAATAAAATTAGAAAATATTGGTTTGCAACATCAAGAAGCGTAACCAGAAGTTTTTACATAAAAAAATCAGTGGAAGTGAATAAGACCTGAAGTCTCGAGCCTAAAAGATCCCAGTGGCTATGGCAGCTCGTATAAAAAGAATATGGTCAATATGCTATTTTTAAGCAGTTTCAAGAGCTGTCTTTTCTATTATACTGAAGTTAGTCATTTTTTAAATTTTATTGATTTTATTGCGTTGTTTGTTGCATGAACAGTCTTTTACCTAAACCAAAACTAACCTAACAAGTAGATGCAGATCAAGACAACTTCTTTTTTGTTGTTGTTGAGGCATTGTATTAAATGTAAATTTAAATGGAGTTAACTTGTTACCAAAGCTTCAGCAGTGGGACCACGTCTCACTTTGTCTCCTTAACCATTCACCTACTCCCTAAAAACTTAAGGCGAACTAGCCCTCTAGCACTGTTCTTCTCTGTCTCTCGAACCCACCTTCCCTCGCTTTATTTCCTCTCTTTCCATTAACAGTCCTATAACCCTCTCTTCACTCCTAGATTGAATCGGGGGGTCCGATCACTCTACCAAAATATTACTGAGACAGTACCCCCACTCTAAAGCACCATGGGAGAGAAGCTGATTCTCGCGGTGTCTGAAATAAAGGAGTGCAAATTCAGGAGCGTTCATTATGGTTGAATGAATGAATGAATGAATTCTAGAAACTCAGACCGCTAAAAATTTTGGAGGGAATGTGGAGACAACATAATTATTATTTTTTTTTTATTACTCGCTTATGAATATAAAAGTTTTTTTAATATAGACTTTTTTTCTGATTCAAAAAGTAACGAAAAAACTATTATTTCTCATCTCGCGCACACAGACCTGCTTGGACAACACTAGAATACATCACATCCGGTTGGCCGGTCGCATACGGTCTAGTCACAGGAGTTCAAATATTTTACCGTATCTGGAGCTCAAATCAGATCTGAATTTTCCTGCATACGATAATGATCAGAACTCCACGCAGCTCCCGGACTACTCTCTATTGGAAATGAATAACTTCCGATCTGTCGCTTGTTGTTTGTCGTGTGCAGTGGAAAGGCGGCTAGAGTCTCTGGGCATCATTGTTGGACAACCGATCAACCTACCTACCTATTCACTCTTTATCCTCTTCCTCCCCTTTCCTTTCATCCCACTGTTCCCTTACCATCCCTTTCATCCCTACATCTCTACAATAAAGTCTAGCTCAAAGTGTGGCGTGCTCCATGCTGGTGAAATTCCTTTTAAACTGTACATCTTTTAATAATTTTACTGATCTTGTCTTTTGGTTTAAACTCCAGTTCAATCCTACTTCAACATACTTACCTGTAGGTTTCAAACAAGCCTGAAGGACTCAATAAGCTTGATCAGGTGTGTTAAATTAGGGTTGAAACTAAACTGTGCAGAACTGCAGCGCTCCAGGACCTGGATTTGACACCTTTCAAGAGTTCACACTTAAATATTGCTTGACGCTATTAGCAGGTTTGGCATGCTGTCCCGGGAGAGAACCCTGAGCTCGGAGATAATGGAGCCCAGGGCTCCCGCCTGGTCAATTGAGCATGTACGGGGAGTTCGAGATCAGGTAGTTCTCGAGAGCTCCCCGTGGTAAAGAAAGAAAGGTGGAGAAGGGGTGGATGGGGGGTTTCTTCGGAAAATGAAGATAAGGTAGTAATATTTGCTAGGTTACTTATAGTGAGTTTGGAATAATCTGATTGGCTAACTAATGATTGTAGATGAGAGACCAGCTGCGGTCAATTATATCACGTGCTCCTCTCGAAATTAGTTTGTGAAACTTCACTTAAAGCATACATCAGTAACTTTTTATGTAATTTATTATATTAATATATTTCAAGAGTTTACACTTTGATATTGCCTGATAATACTAGCAGGTTTGGCATGCTGTCCTGGGAGAGAACCCTGAGCTTGGATATAATTGAGCCCAGGACTCCCGCCTGGTCAATAAGCATGTAAGGGGGTACGAGATCAGGTAGTTCTCGAGAGCGCCCCCTGGTAAAGGAGGAAAAGGTGGAGATGGGGTGAATGGGGAATAAAGGAGTAATGCTAGACGGGCTATTTATAGTGAGTTTGGAATAATCGGATTGGCTTACTAATGATTCTTAATGAGAGACCAGCTGCGATCAATCATATCACGTGCTCCTCTCAAAATTATTTGTGAAACTTCACTTAACCTCATCATATTTTTTCCACTTGAAGTAACTGTCCATTTTTTATTTTTATGGCATTTTATACTGTAAAACAAGGCAAATATTATATTTGAGAAAACATTTATTGATTCTGATACATTTTGTATTTGTAGTGTCAAAATTAGAGTGTCAAATTAAAGTTCACATTAGATAAAACTAGGAAGACTCTTCTCTAAATGTTTGTCATTTGTGTGTGTCTTTACAGGAGACAGGCTGGTTAAAGTGAATGGGGAGAGCGTGCTGGGTAAGACGTACTCGCAGGTCATTGCACTGATTCAGAACAGGTGAGTTCTTGAAGTCACAAAATTAGCTGCATGAAATTTTCTACTTGAACCAAAACTAACCTAAGAAGTCTATGCAGACCAAGACGTCTTATCGACAGCATTGTTTAGTTAGTAGTTGAAGAAGCAGAACAGAACTAAACGTTTGCACATGAGTCTTGTTCAAGTGGAATTTCTGACATATGTTTTACGTAACCGTGTGACCTCAGGCAGCGTTTGCTGTCTGGATGATTATGCGCATTTCTTAGAAAGGTTACCACTGACCCCAATGTAAAGGGGTGGCTTTGACTTCAGCTCAAGTAGCAACTCAAATGACCTAATGGGGAGTTTATTGCTGTACATAGTGCAATATCCCATTGAATCTCATGCTGTCTGGTTTTCTGTCTCTTGTGTTTGCAGTGAGAGTGTACTGGAGCTCTCCATTATGCCAAAGGATGAGGACGTGCTTCAGCTGGTAAGTGTACGTTTGAGAATTTGTGCCACACCTTTGGGTTCTGTCTTTCAAATGCAAATGCCATAGTGTTTGTATACCATTTCAAAACTACTCTGTGTGACCTTGACTGGCTTTATCAGAGCTCATGAACCATTATGTAAACACAGTCAGATAAAAAAAAAAAAAAACATAGTGCTTAAATGTGCCTACACTTATGTTATGTTGCATCATAAGCCAAAGTCAGCTTTATTGTCAATTCAACCACATGTACAGGACATACAGAGAATCGAAATTCCGTTACTCTCAGACCCTAGGTGCATAACATATAATATTAATACAAAAAGTAGAGTTTTTAGAACAATTTACAATAAATACACAATATATGATGCTTATTTATGTGTCCTCAGTACATGATTGTAGAAAACAAAAGCCTTTTTCCACATTCGACAGGATTATCAGTGTTGGGGAAAGTTACTTTTGAAAGTAGTGCATTACAATATTGAGTTACTCCCGCAAAAAGTAACTAAGTGTGTTCGAAAGTAATGCGTTATACTACTTTTGAGTTACTTTTGCGTTACTTTTCCTTACCTGGATGAGGTTTGATCTCTTTCAGAACATGCAGGTGTTTTTTCAACTTTTTTATTTTTGTGTGATTCAACCTGGATTTTTATTCCGCAATATGTTTTTTAAAGCCAGTTAAGCAAGGTAAAAAGTAACTCGCGTTATATTTTTAAAAAAGTAACTAAAATAATATTACTTGTTTTTAAAAGTAATGCGTTATATTACTCGTTAGTTTGGAAAAGTAATATTATTACGTAGCGTGCATTACTATTACTATAACACGTTACCCCCAACACTGAGGATTATAGTTCATTCATACTTTCCTACAGACTACATTTTACCAGTATCTTCCTTCTTGTGTAATCATTAAAAAAACATTGATGACATTCATGTCAATGTAATTTACATAGTTTGTAGTTCATTTCTAAAGGTCACTTACTGCTTATTCATTTTTTTAACCTTCCTTAATATCTATCTAGTTCACAAACAATCAATCAGTTAATAAATACATTCTCCTAAATTTTGTTCAGTAGGGTTTAGAACTTTTTATGGTTTTCTTTCACAGTTTGAGTATCAAAATTGTTATGACCCTGGTCTAGGGTCAAAGACGTAACATAAATAAAACACTTAAAAAATTAAATACGTTTTAAAAACCCTTAGAGTCAGGTTTGTTTATTTGTCTTTTTATCGTTTTCTCTTTTTTTTTTTAAACACCCAAAACAAGAAGCCTATACCTTGGAGAGGACCCACAAAAAATAATAAACAAAAAGTACACTCTACCTAAACACTATAGATATTTACATTAGATGTCACCTACGCTATTGTTGTCTATTGGAAGGAATGCGTCAATAGAGCTGCCATTTTAGTACAGGGTAGCGCTTCTTTGAAATAAATGCGAGACCAAGGTGTAGTGGAGGACTGGCCATCCAGAGCCAGAGGTATACACATATACGTGTATAAGCGTGTCAAATCCGCTTCATTCGCGCGTCAAATTCACTTCAGAACAGACGCGGATTCGCGTCATGGGCAGGGCTTCTGTCTGCCCGGTGACTGTAGCTTCGTTGCTAAATGGCTAACATAGATTTTATTGATAAAATAACTGTGTTTATATGCTTTTATGAAGGCTGAAAAACAGCGTCGTTTGAAGCCGTGTCTGAGTCCACTAGATACTTTCAGATGTGCACCCAGCTCTGTGAGCTCATAAACTCCTGCAGAAACTTAACCTGGATGATGGAGGCTTTCAGCGGTGCTTCTGACTGAGCCAAGCCCAGTTTGATGAACTGTTCTCGGTGTCGGCTGAAGGATTTCCCCCGGGACACCAACAGCAGGTGCTACGTCACAATCATGCCCCCACAAGAGCAAGCTCCTGATTGGTTAACGCGACGCGAATGTCCGCAGAAGTTCAGATTTTTAACTCGAGCGATTCGCGCAATTTGCTCGTTAAGCGCGGCAAACGTGCAAAACGTTCAATTCGCACGCTCCATATCGCGCCATTCGCGAAATTCGCGTCATTCGCGCCGCGCCATTCGTGTGTATCGCGCCACAGGATGTCTATTCGCGCGTTTACATTGACTTATCATGTAAATCACTCGCGCTTGACGCTTCTTCCGCGTCTGGTGTGAACGCAGCATTAGCCGACAATAATACAAGTTTCTAGCACCGCAGCATCTTGTTGTCATATTTCATTTACATTCTTTGCTGATTTTATTCTACCAAACTAGCATAAACCAAGTATTTATTGCGAGTTGGTGCCTTATGAACAGTGCCTGTATTATCATCAATAGCGTTACTTGTTTAGCACAAAAGTTTGTAACGTATAAAAGCATAAAAAACTAAATCTTACCTAAGAAATGTTCTGCCTTTGTGCTTTGTTTTCTATGTTTGCTCGTTATTACATCCGTACACAGCGCTAAATCCAGCATCTTCACATTGGCTTTAGTCTTAACTAGTGTGGTTGAATGTCCTGGGAGCACTGTACAAATGTGGCGGCGCTATTGACGCATGCTCAGGGCTTGTATGTGATATCTAGTGTATATATCTATGCCTTAACACCCACAATAAAACTACCTACACCTTACGAAGAAGATAACAGAAAAATGAAAAACATAATACTACACCTCACTTCCTACCTATATATAAAAACTAATATTTACAATAAAGAAATATTTACAATAAAGAAAAGTGTGCAATCCAACCCTTACTGCTTCAAAACGTGTATATATAATATTTTTACAATGACAACGAACAAAGCCAAAACTAAACTTACAGGGAGGGAAAAACACCGGAGGGATAACAACAAAAAGAAACCAAAGTTACTCAAAATCTTATGACAAATTGGATTTATATTGTACAGCTTTTCATATTTCGGTCACACTTTATTTTGTTACAATTCTCGCTATTAATAAACCAATAACTATGGCTTTATTATAATTATTAATAGTATTTTAGTTACTAAGGTATTAATATTTATTTAGGTAGAAGTTGGGTTTAGGCATTAGGTAGGATTAGAGATATAGAATTAGATCATGCTGAATATGTAGTTTATAAGTACAGCCAATATCTTAATAATAATCAGGTATAATACTAGTTAATAGTGAGCACTATAACTTTAGTGTTATGCCAGTAATGTTGGTAATATTTTCTTTTTCTTGTTTGAAGGACACATCAATTAATTTTAATGTAATTTATTATATTATATTATATTTAATAAATTGTCATATTTTTTCCACTTTAAGTAGCTGTTACTTATTTTAGGCTTTGTTTTATGGTATTTTTACTGTAAAACAACACTGAAAAAATGCTTTGCAGATGATTCCTTGGATTTACATTTTTTTTTTAAAGTTAAGTGGTTGAAAATCATTTTTAACAAAAGGTTGGTTGATGTTGACAATTTGCATTTTTAAAGTAAAATTTAGTCAATTTTAAGTGTTGTGTTATTTCCGAAGTAAGGTTAGCAAGCCCACACACACCCTCAGAGGCGTGTACAAACTTCCCACACTTTTAAACAGACACAGAAACCGAGGTTTGACAACACTAATATCTTCTAGCAGTCATTATAGAGCAATGTGTGACTCAGTAGGTTGCTTCAGCAGTGTCTTTGAACTATTTCCAAGCAAAAAAATGCAGAATCTGTAATGTCGTAAGCATGCAGACGGTCATATGATTAACACACACAAACATATGCATTCTTCCAAACATTCCCACTCACATGCTTTCCTCAGGGCACATATTGCCCACATGATTGAACATTTAGCTCACCAAAAGGGAAGAAAATCCTTTACAGACATGTGTGGCACATATAGCTCCATGGCTTATATACACTTGAATGAATGTCTGTAGTATGGCAGTCATAATAGGCAAATTACCCATAGAGCTTCCTAAGAGACCCTGGTTCTTCTTACTCTTCTATTCTTCCCCCGTGTCTTTCTCTCATTCTCATGTCTCACTACACACCCCTCCTTCACCCGCATCAGCTACATTCCAGAGATGACATCATCAGTTATTTGGCCCCTCCCACACTCCCATAGGGTGGAGAGACGAGAGAGAAAGAGAGAAAGAGAGAGAGAGAGAGAGAGAGAGAGAGAGGGAGAAAAAAAGAGGGAGTTCAAGAGCATTGGGTTGGGTAGGGCTCACCATAGACAGAAAGAGAAAAAGAGATACCGTGAATAACAGAGACATGACCACGAAACATGAACTCAAGAAAGCACAAGTCGGACATAAGAGGTAAATTTGAGCTGTTAAAGAGTACAGTATTAAGAAAAAAAGACAGATCTGAGCTTTAGGGAATATTGCTTTTGATTATTCGGTTTCTGTTCTCTGTGCTGGTTGGATTTGCATGTATTTGGAGACTGCATGTGCTATGCTGTGTTAGTTGAGGTGCTTGTTTGGAGTCGGACAGCATTTAATCTTCCAAGCATGAATCTGTTTTGTCCATAAATTCTTAATGTAGCACGTGTCCAGCGTTTGTCAGTGTGTTTTGAGGTTGATGTTGATGGAGGGCTGGTGCCTTTGGTCAGTTTGACATCCTGTCTGTCGTCGAACAGTAGTCTCTGCACGGGTTGTGCAAGTTGTTGAGGTTTTAAAGCTGTGCTTGTTTGTAAAATGTATACTGCAGAAAGTTGTTTTTAGTAGTATTTGCTTTATTAAAACAAGATTTGAATGAGGGTAATTATTCTTCCAGTGTTGTATTCTTCTTCTATTAACTGTGAATCTATTCTAAATGTCAAAATTGAGAAAAGGTTAGCAAAAGTAAACAAGTAAAAATAAGATCAGATGATCTCTGACTAACAGTATGTAAATCAAATTCAATAATAACAACAATATTAATAAAATAAATATGTTTTTCAGACAGTTGGTTTTACAGTTGCCAAAGTGGTTGATTGAAATCATTTTATTATTAGCAAGCATTAGCATTTATTTTGTTGCCAAACATCTTTAAACCAAGGTAAGATGTGTTTGGTATCTAAGATGTGTTTGTTTTTAAAAGATTGTATAAGCTAATATGACAGGCGACACAGTGGTGCAGTGGGTAGTGCTGTCGCCTTACAGCAAGAAGGTCCCTGGTTCGAGCCTGGGCCGGGTCAGTTGGCGTTTCTGTGTGGAGTTTGCATGTTCTCCATGCGTTCGCGTGGGTTTCCTACGGGTGCTCTGGTTTCTTTCTGGTCCAAAGACATGCAGTACAGGTGAATTGAGTGAGCTAAATTGTCCGTAGTATATGAGTGTGGGTGGATGTAAATGGATGTTTCCCAGAGATGGGTTGCAGCTGGAAAGGCATCCGCTACGTAAAACAAGTGCTGGGTAAGTTGGCGGTTCATTCCGCTGTGGCGACCCCGGATTATTAAAGGGACTAAGCCGAAAAGAAAATGAATGAATGAAGCTAATATGACTCTGAAACTCATATATGACTGCATTATTGGTATATAATGATAGTGACACTGTCAGTTTGCAATGCAAATGTCTTCTTTATGACTCCCTCCCCTAACTTCTAACCTTTTTCTCTCTCATCACCTTCAGTCTCCATTTATGTTGCTCTAGAATCAAACATTAAAATTGGTTGTATTTCTCTCTTTCAGGCATATTCCCATGATGCCTACCTAAGGGGGAACAATCCATATACAGGGAAGGCCCAAAATCTTCCTCCACCACCCCCTGTTCTCTACCCTCCTCGTACAAAATCACAGTCTCCTGGAGGGTTCACCCCCTGCCCTCCTCCAGCTTCTTCACACATGGGGCAAAACCAGCTGGACAACTGGAGCCGCTGGCCCGGCTCTTCTGCTGGTCCCTCTCCACCCCTTGACAACCGCACTGTGGCCTCCAGCAATGTTGTCTGGGCAGCTGAGGGCAGGAGTTGTGAGCCGGGAGGTGTTGGTCACAGTAGCCCTGCACACCGAACAGAGGAGATCCAGTATGGAATGACTGACAGGGGACAGCAGCCAACTGGACAAATGAGAGGACGCTCATACTCATCTTCTTCCTCCTCAGGAGGGATGATGAGCCCTTTACATCATGGTCATCTTGCCAATCACAACATGGGTACTGCCATGGGGCACACTGGAAGCCGCAAGGGAAGCCCACCTTGGGCCAGCCCTTCTCAGCCAACATCAACACCCCCATCCAGCCGCAATGAACGAACCCAACAAGCCCTTTCCAACTGGTACTACAGCCAGGTCCCAGGCCGTGAGCGAGAACGAGAGCGGGAGCGATCTAGTTCTCGCTCAATGCACCCACGCCACAGGAGTTTCTCACAAGATCGTCTGGGAGAGCTTGGGAAGGCCAGGCGTTCTCAACAAGCAGGCTTTCCCCACAGTGCATCACAAGACACGTTGCTGCTGCTTCAGCAGAGCGCTGCAGCATATGCTGATCCTTACTGGAACCATGGAGACTGGCGGGGTGAACATGTGTATGGACAGCACCCAACTGTGGTGGCCTATGGGCGAAAGTCCTCCGAAAATCTTCTAGCAAGCCGGTACGGACACTCGGGACGCTCACTGGAAAATCTCGACAGAGCTGTGGGGATACTCTCACCAAGGGTTGAAAGATCTGCTTGGGTCCAGCAACCCCCAAATAGGACTGAAGTCTATGCAAGACATGCTGGGCATTTCGGCCAACACATAGAGTCACCCCACCAAATACACCACACACCCCAACACCACCAGAATCTCATACATGCAGCACACCAACACTCATCTCAAATCCCACAACCTCAGCAGGCAGCTCCAATGGCAAGACGTTTGCCTTCTTGCCAGAGTCTAGATGAGGAGCCGATTGGCTATCGTAGCTACAGTCCCTCGTTCAATAGGAAGACTGGGCGTATCCTGCAGCAGGCCCAGTCATTTAGAGATCCGTCTTACACAGGTCCACACCTTTGGACTCCAACATCCAAAACCAGTCCCCCAGAGGGGCATCCACCCTCCACCACTCCTTCCCCAGCCCCGCCAACCACTTCCTCTTCAACTACGATTTCCACACCATCTGAAGGACAAGACAGAACTTACCGACCCACTAACCATGACAGAGGGGCAGGGGAAGCGACAAGTGAAGCCCAGACACAGGAAGTGGTTCTGAGGCAGAAACCACCTACCGGCCGCCGAGGTGCAAACGCCCTTCGACACCCACATTATGCAATAGCACTTGACTCCAGTGACCCTCTACTCTTTACCACTGACCCTACGGAGCCCACTGCCAAGGCAGAAAGTGCTATTTCTCATCGCCGCACAGATGTTAACCTTCCTCCACTATCTATTGAGGATGACTCCCTTGCATCAATTCCATTCATCGGTAAGATCATACTTCTCATTGGCTCCTATGCTATGGTCTCCTTTGTGTATAAGTTGGTTATGGTCTTTGTGGATTTTTTGCCCAGTTCTCGGTTTCTCCCTCTCTTTCTATCTTCCTATCATTTACTCACTCTGTCCTGCACATGGTTGTTATTTTAACAGGGAAACTGATTAAGTATCCAGACACTATTAAAATAGATTGATGGGAATGTTAGAGAATGACTGTACTTGCCTCAATAACTCACAACCTCACTGGTCTTACCATTCATTTCCTATGTCTGGTGAAGCAGCAAGCATGTCTATTTATTAGGTAATGCTGGAATCTCCCATGGCCAGCCTGACAATATTAGTTGTCTGCGACTGAATCAGAATTACTGGATTTAAATTGGTCCTATTTTTCATACTTCCTCTCCTTTTTTCCGCTCAGTGTCTCACCCAATTTGATCCTGTTTCTACAGTTGTATATATTTATTAGACACTGTCCTGTATTCTCCAGAAGTGAACCCTTGGCACGAGCACTGAAGCTTAATAATCTGATGATTTTAAATTAATGGGTCAATTGAAATATTTAAATAGTTTTTAATATGAATTGTTTTGACATGGGTACATACTGATGAAATGTTGGTTGAATCTAGCCTTATTTTTAGTACAGGATAGCTGCCTAATATCCACAGATGTGCTAAATTTGGTGAAACCTAATTAAAGGGGTTCCTGGGTATAGGAAAATTGCTTAATGTCTCAATTTTCAAGGTTTGGGTTAGCATTAGTTCATGGTAATTATGATTAGTTTTATTTGAAAATAGCAGATGTCTGTGTGTGTAGTATATGTGTTTGCTCTGGCCTGTAGCTCAAAGTGATCTTGTCTCTGCATGCCTTTATTACTAAACCAGAGTGCAAGAGGAAATGTGAAACAAAATGGCTGGTTGAATGCAAAACATTCAAAACAATTGAGATAGTAGATACCAAAACTCTTACTGTTAAATGAGCAGAGTTGTCGACTATGAATCTCTGTTTCCTCTAATTATACGTTTATAGCACAGCTGGATTCAAGTGGAGTGCTATTGATTTTGCAGTTTCGCCTAAAAGCTTTCAGTTGGTCCTTTAACATCGCATTAGGAGTTGTAATGGCAACATTAGAACAAAACCAATTCATTTTAGGGCTGTTTCTTAGCGATTTTAAGACTGTTCTGATCTTTTCACTGCTGGACATCATTTATGATCTGTTGTGATTGCATAAGCCATCATTAGTGCAATGCTTTCATTCCTGAGGGAGGTTAACCCTAACCACTATGCTTTGCATGAAAGTGCCCCACCTTTTGCATTCAGTAAAGAAGTGAAGCACATTGCTACTGCACACCTGTACAGCAACAACACACCCTTTCCAGAGAGTTGGTTTGATTACATTTTTATGATCCTCCTTACTTTAGGTCTTGCACAACATGGAAAAGTTGTGGTTTACTGAAAGAGTGTAATTACGTATGGAGCAGGGGTCATATGTTTCATGCCCTGTTTTAAAGGTCGATAGGGACAAAAAAGACTTGTAAACAGGGAGAACCAAACTGAAACTGACAGAAATGATCACAAGCTGGGACATGTTACAGCATACTGATAAAAACACAACCGACAGCCTGTCTTGCTCTACCTGCTGTGTCAGTGGAGCTGTTTGTACTAGACCTACTCTTATTGATTCAAGGTAAATAGACCTGATAGAGCATTATTGTGTTGATGTCTTTGAATATTTGTTGTGTTATGTCATATGATTACTACTGAAGGAACATAAATTATATTCATTGAAAAAAAAAAAAAAAAAAATTCCGTTAACGCGAGACTCTTATCGCGCGATAAAAAAAATATCGCCGTTAATCTATTCTCAAAGTTTGGGTGAGAGCTGGGTCTTTTCTACGCAAGCTATGATGACTTTCACATTGATAGTTTAGC
The DNA here is from genome assembly GCA_903798195.1 of Danio kyathit. NCBI lineage: Eukaryota > Metazoa > Chordata > Actinopteri > Cypriniformes > Danionidae > Danio > Danio kyathit. Next base: position 50,394,135 of record LR812521.1, on the reverse strand, counting down.
GCGGATGTATACCTGAACGGTGAGCCGTCTGGGAAAGAAGTGCCCTTCTGAATCAAATCAGCAGGATGCCTGACTCTAACTGCAGTTGAGCAGTTTCACTTTAACTCACGAACATTTAATTCATGCCTTCGTGACAA